>CAUYPK010033715.1:0-24304 GCA_963574355.1 Loris lydekkerianus
TAAATTTGAGTTCTCTGTGGATTCTGGTTATTAGACCCTTATCGGAGGTATAACCTGCAAATATTTTCTCCCATTCTGAGGGCTGTCTGCTTGCTTTACTCACTATGTTCTTGGCTGTGCAGAAGCTTTTTAATTTGATCAGGTCCCAATAGTATATTTTTGATACTGCTTCGATTGCCTGGGGAGTCTACATTTTTATTTTATGGTTTTTTAAATAAAAGTCATAAATATGCTTATGGAAACCACATTACTATTATTTTTTCTTATCTTTATGTCTTAGTTATTTTTCTTGCTTTATTGCACATGTAAAACCTTTTACTAAAATGCTGAAGAAAACAGATAAATGTGAGTATCTTTGCCAACTTCAGGAACAAAGCAATTAGATTTTCACCAGTAAGTATTATGTTAACTGTAGATTGCTGGAGATAGTCTTTGTCAGATTGAAGACATTGCTTTTTCTAGCATACTGAGTTTGTGTTATAACTGGGTAGTAATTTCTTTAATGCTTATTTTGTATCTAGTTAGATGATTATATGATTTGTCTCTTGTAGTCTATTGACATGGTGAAGTACAGTAACTTTTCTATAATCTGAAAATATATTGCATCTCTGAGGGAAAAAATCCTTCTTGGACTTAAGATAATATTTTTATACATTGCTGAATTCTACTCTTTACCATTTTTAGGACTTTATGCATACATTGACAAGGACTATTAAATTATAATTTTTTTCTCATAATACCTTTGTCAGATTTTAGTATCAAGATCAAGGTAGCCTTGTTAAAATGAGTTGAGATGTGTTCCTTCCTCTTCTATTAACTGTAAGTCAGTGGTTTTCAACCCATGGGTCGTGAACCCTTTGTAACAATGAAAATACATCCTGCACATCAGATCTTTACATTATGATGCATAACAGTAGAAAAATTACAGTTATGAAGTAGCACCAAAAATAATTTTATGGTGGGGGTCACCACAGCATGAGGAACTGTATTAAAGGGCTGCGGCATTAGGAGGCTTTAGGAAGGTTGAGAACCACTGCTATAAGTATTTTTCACATAATTAACATTACATTTCCATTCAATGTTTGATTGGTTTCATCAGTAAAGCATCTGATCCAAGTGTTTTCTTAGGGTAGAAGGATTAAATAAAAGTCTAAATAATTTCACATAGGACAAGAGTATTCATATTTTTTCTCTTCCTCTTGGAAAGACATGACTTTCACAATATTTCTATATTTTATGTAAATTGTCAAAGCTATAAACAGTTTTTTGAAGTATTGTATGACTTAATGTCTACAAAGTCTACTGTGATGTCTACTTTTTTTATTCTTGATATTGCTAATTTTTGTACCTCCTATTATCAAGATTATGAAAGAAAGACGCATTTTTATCAATCATTTTGAATAACCAAATATTGACTCTTTTGACTTTATTTGGGGAATACTTACTAATTTACTAATTTCTGCTTATATATTAATATTTTATACCTTCTAATATATTACTTATTGTGCTCTTTTAGAGTATTTCTCTTTATTAATTTAGTTATTTTGAGACAAAATTTCACTTTGTCACTGTCAGTAGACTGATACGGCGTCATAGCTCACAGCAACCTCCAACTCTCGGGCTCCAGTGAACTTCTTGTCTCAGCCTCCCAAGTAGCTGGGACTACAGATGCCTGTCACCATGCCCGGTTCTTTTTAGTGATGGAGACTCGCTCTTGCTCAGGCTGGTCTTGAACTCCTGAGCTCAGGCAATATACCCACCTCGGCCTCCCAGAGTGTTAGGATTACAGGCGTGAGCCATTGTGTCTGACTTTTCCTTCTTTCCGTCTCTTCCTCCCAATCTCCCTCCTTTACTTCATTCTATGTTCATGTTTTTTATACTTTTAATAATATTTTTAGTTTCAAAGAGCATTAATCAAAATACAGCATTTTCAGATTTTCATTTTATATAGATTGATCTTGAATGATTTAGTGATATTTGGTGAAAGCAAAAAAACATATTAATCAGAGACTAGCTAACAAGGTGAATATAAAGCAATAAATATTTGAGCTAAGAAACACCATGAAGACAGAAGATAAGTTGCTGTAAGTTTAGAAAGACGGAGATTTCTTGAGTTTTTGATTAGAGAAAGTGGCAGAGGATAATGATAACCCCGTTGACACAGACTGGGGAGATTAACACACAAGGAGAATTCCGTCCATGCTGAGTTTAAGGTATCCAGGCAGGCTGAAGGTAATGTGTCACTCAAACTCCTTAGAAAAGAAATCCAAACTGAATGTAGAGTCTGTAAGAGGTAGATAAGTATTGAACTACCAGAATACGTGAAATTCCCCAAAGAAAAATCATGGTGGAGGACAAGTTTACAAAGAAAAGTTAGAGATAAATCCTCAGAGGACAAAATAGGAACCCCAAACCCAAACAGAGAATGACAGGCAGAATTTCAAACCAAAATGTAGGAGAGATATGTACATAAATTGGACAATTTCTTAAAAAGAAAAGTCTAGATAATTTGAAGGAAGAAGAAATGGTAATATAGTCTTTACATCAAAACATACATGTATATTATTTGAAAACACGGGTTCATCCATCTCTATGTGTGAACTTTGTAAAATAGTCAAAAGCTCAGCACATATTTTATTTTTTTCATAAAGTTGAATGAGATTTATGAGAAGATTAACTGAGGGAATGTTCATAAATGATATATTATTCCAAACACATTGGTTCTGCCAAACAAATATCTATATGTCCTTGTATAATAAAACTGTTGTATTTAGCATGTTTGTAAAAGTACACATGTTATCAATTTGTCCGGGGTGCCTTTATTAAGTTTGCTTTGCATTATTTTAAAAAATATTTTATTAAATATTCCATAGTATAGAAAAGTATAGAAATTCATAAAATGAATACAATATTCCTACCATCATTATTTGCCAAAAATATTATTTATAGAATTAAAATGGAACAGAGACAATGGAAGTTCCTCTGAACTCTCTCTGATTTCACTTCCCTGTCTCCCAGTGGGCAGACCTTCTAGCAAAACTGGTATATATAATTCATAAGTGTTACGTGTATGCTTTTTTATCTATTTATAAAATCATAGAAATAGGCATATATTTGTGTTTTATAATTTTAAGTAATCACCGCGCTATACATACTGAAATAAGATTTTAAAATCTAATATTTTTGATGTTTATAAGTATTAATACACGTGGCTATCGTTCACTCATTTTAAGCACTCTTTGTAATTCTACTGTACGACTGTATCATGAGGAATTTAACCATTCTCCCTTCACAGACTATAGTTTGTGTCATATTTGGAATGAAAGCTCTCACATATGTACCTTTTAGTACATATTTGGCAATTTCTTTACTAGATATATACACAGGTAACATTTCTGGGTTGTAGAATCTGCCTTGCCATATGTAACACACAAATTCTATATTTGTAAAGTAAGTTGAAAAATCATCCACTAAAAAAAAAAAAGTGTATTTTATGTCTTCTGACAAACAATTGCTAGATTGATTTTATTTCCCATTTAGTTTAAGAGCTTAAGGCGCTGGTACCTGGTGCTTTATATAGAAAGAGCTATATCATCATTACTCTATTAGTTTGATGCTAATAATAAAAATCGCAGTAATACTTATTAATACTTAGCAATTCCCTCCCAATATAATTGTTAAAAGCTAAAATTCCCATTACTAAGCTTTACGTATCCCATTTAAATACATATGTATGAAGATATATTTCTAGGTTAAAACCAATAAAAGCATTTGAAATACAGACTGGCTAAATCTATTGTATTTTGAAGTGCTGAATTATGTTGTCATGTATTAAATTACTTACTCTGAATCTTCCAATTATATTGAAACTCCATTCTTCATTCAGACAGCTGATGCTGACCAGACTACAGTGGTCAATTACTTTCTCACAGTTTTTTCCAGTAAATCCTAGGATGCAACTGTAAGCACATCATTGTAAATTAGAAAAGTTGTAATTTAAATATTTTCAAAAATGTTTATTAACAGTGTTCCCAAAGGAATAAATAATTTTCTGTTTAAATTATATATAACCTATATTATTACGTATTTCTTAATCATTAGTTTTTTTCTCTCATGCTTGCATTATTAGCCAAAAAAAGATCAGATTTATTTATTTAGAGAGAATTAGAGTAAACAACATTTTCATTGAATGGTCTTAATAATATCTGCTGGGAATCTAAGAATGAGATCACCTCTGGCCTAAACTGAAAATATAGGTCTTAGAAAACTACTGGAATAAATGAGACCATTACTGAAATATGAAAAAAAGATGACAGATGAGATTTTTAATGTTTAATAGAGTCATCATGTACTGGTGATGTGCTAGCAAAATTTAATGATGAGCACATGAACGTGAGATACAGTGTAGACAGTTCTAGGGGACAATAGTGGTCTGGTTGGACTAATTATATGACACTTTTTCTTGGTTTATTGTAATTTTTGCAGTTTTTAAAAAAATAATCTGTATTCCAGTTTATTGCAGTTCATTAGCTGCGACCTTTAAGTTACTAAAGAACACACACTGGTATTCTGGCTTCCTCGGGCTTCCCTCTTGGTAATTTTTGAGAAATATTCTTGTACCTTAAATCACATTCAGTAAACTTTCTATTTTAAAATGAATGGGGAACCCAATGAAAGAATGTTTTGTTTTGTTTTAATATTAACATTGGAGATTTTAAGACCAAAAAATAACATTTCTCAACAATTTAAACTGTTACTAGATGAATTGTTAATGAAGCCAATTTAACCATACATTCATTATTTTCACGCTTTTGTAAAAGCATAAAATAATTTCATAAAAAGGCTAACCAAGGGCTATCTTGACACAGTTTGACTGAAATAGCATCAACAAAATGATTCCGTAATTTGCTGTTCCTATTGTTTGAGACACATAGCCCTGCATTTTTACTATGAAACATTGAATTATTCCCTCATTTACATTAGAAATAACCATCCATTTTTTAACACCTACAGTGTACCAACCAGTAGGCCAATTTTTTTTTAACACAATTTTATTTCCTCAATTCGTTCTAGTAAATCTTGTATAATATATATTATTATCAGTAGGTTATGAATGAAAAAACATATTTAGAGAAGTTTAGTTGGTCTTGTTGGTCACATCTCTTACTGGCTTTAGAGTCGTTAATAAAATTGTTCAGCCTAATCTCAAGTATACTGTGCTTGGCTACTCCATGCAAGTCAACATGTCTGTACTTGACATCTCTCATTCTGAAGGGGGATACAGAGACTCAGATACCACTCCAAATACCACCTAGTTACCAAGGCACCCTCCTCATCCCTACTCACAGAGGCAGAGGGCGAGGGGAGTGTGTGGGAGGGAGGCATGGAGAAAGAGAAGATTAGAATATCCTAAAACTTTGGTGAGTGTGGCTATCATGTTTTAATCTTCCTTCCAAGTTGAAATGGATTGAATTGACCAAGAATTGCTAAGCATGTGTGAGGTACTCGGACTTACATTATTATTTCCAGTATGGTTTCCAAAGAACGGGATCGGGGTTATGAATTAAATGAAGAACCAATAATCGGCCATTAACAAGGAGCAGATGGAGGCTGCTCGATGAGCCCAGGGTAGCAGTAGCTTGGAGAAAGTGTTTCAAACACAGCAGTTTTGTTGATTCTAAGACACTGGCCCAAAGAACTTGCACTCTCAATACATACTAGGTCAAACACCCCAAAATGCAATCTGTGAAATGTGGCTCTGGGAGTTTAACCCAAAGGCAGAGAAAGCCCACCTTGAGAAAATGCTTCTGTTGAGTTTCAGGCAATCAACCCCCCCAGCCTCTGCTCCCACTGAGGGTCTGAAATCTGAGACAAGCTTCTAAATCTCATTTATAAGGCAAATGGCATGCTGTTAACTCAGCCTTCAGTCCAGGACAGAGAAAGTTTAAATAGTGTTTTTGACATTTAAGAATGTGAAACAGAAAACAAAACAAAGAAAACACAGAAGCAAATGTTAGGATAACATGGACCTTTTTAGGAAATTCTTTTCCAAAAGTGCATAAATTGCTTTTGATGAGATTGTCAGAGAGGCTAAGACCTAACTCATTTTAGCTGCCCCAGGCGTCTAGCTGCCATATCATTCAAGGAGTCAATTGTTTCCACAGGGAGAGAGGAAAGAAATGTCTTTCAGACCACCATGTTTCTGGAATATCCAATTTATAATTATGTTTTTATACAAAACTATTCTGAGCCTGGAGGTTAAGAGAAACCTAATGATCACGACAAAAATCTTTAAAGTGTCATTTTAGTGGTAAAAAGAGAGACAATACTCAAAAAAGCAGAGAAGATCTGAGAAGATAAACGTAAGGGCAGAAAAAGATCGACAATGGAAATAAAACATTTTAGTGGAAAGGTAGGAGAGAAGAAACCTCCCTTTGTTTCTTCCTCCTGAAATGATTTCCTGTAACTGACTTAAATGTCTCCCTTATCAAGTTGCATCCCGCATTTTGTCAGTCTGGCCAGTATTCTTCAGACAATGAGCTTCACTTCATCTCCTGGACATAGTGTTCCAAACTTTGTTCAATAATCTATAGAAGGATTTTAATAAGATGTCTCAGGCTTTGTCGTAAACACACTGTTGGGGGTAACTGTGGCGAACCCCAACCTGGTGTGAAAGTCAACTAGGAAAACAACGCTTAAGAGAAATAACTTAAAGCCAGTTTAAAACAAAGTCTGAGAATGCCTGGGAAAGGCTTACATTATCTCAGGCCAAGCTGTGCAACTCAGAAAATGCAGCCCTTCTCCAGCCTCACGAGAAGGTTTGTCTTAATCTCTAACAAAACTGCATATGCACAGTGCAAAAATGCCAGAAGTTAGGGCTGAAAGCACCAAGTCTGTAGAAAGATCGGATAGAGAGAGAGGCTGGGTAAAAGGAAGGTGGTTGCTAACAACACAACAATAGCTATGGACTAGTTGTATTCCTGCAGGGGAAGTAAGCCAGGTCTCCTGATCTAACTACATACCAGATGTTCAAAGACCTTAACTCCTCCCCCCGGTAGACACTCAGGGCACAGGCTTGATCTGTTCTGTCCCGGAGCTCTGGGCTCGTTTCTTTTCATCTTCCAAGGTCTTGATGAGCCCTAGAGATTGCACATCTGCCTGAAAACCCTTGGATATGCCAGATTGAAGCTGGGCGCCCCGCTGGGAAGTCAACCCATCCACCTCCCATATGACAAATTGTACAGGGTAGTGACAGCAATACCAGCACAAAATCCCGTCACCAGGAATTTGGTATATATATTATACAACACAAAAGGACTTGCATTTATACCAGCTATTTATTTTTAAAGTTAAATTCTTAAATTAAAATGAAAAGCAGTAAAATAATATTCACCATGTCTTAAATACAAGTTTCTTGAGGTATTTTTTTCAAAATATCAAGGAAAAATAAAAACATCAATAAAATTAAAGATTACATATACAATATTTTACAAACAAAGTATTAGTGAAAAATTATTCTGTATTAAAACAATGAAGTAACTGTTTCCCAAAACAACAACAAAAATGAAAACTGGAAACTTTTTAAAAGATCTTGCTTCCAACTCAGTATTTCAATAGTGTCACTTAGATTGGGAGTTATTCTTGCTTAAAGTTTTCCAGCTGCTGAAATAGCTCTTTCAAACTCTATACTATTCTAGGAAATGGAAAGGAGATAGTTATAAACTAACTCCAAATAGTTTTCTCTGTTCCTCTTATCTTGAAATACTCTCATCACTTGTGTGAACACTCGGAAGAGCTTTTGGGTGCATTTTCTTTTTTTCAGGGCCTGACCTCTTCTATTTGTAATTTTTGTAATTTTTGAGTTAGAAAATAAATTTCAAATAAAGCATCTGTTTCAACTTTGTCTCCTTAGGTTTCAGCCTGTTCAGATGGATATTTTGATGCAGAGGTGCTTGTATCAATTTCAAGCCTGTCATATACCTCTTTCACTTCTTGGGGGGAAAAAAGTCTCTAAAGTAAATTAGGACTTAGTCTTAGAACAGTAGAACAATAGCCTGGCAGTGCTATTACATGATAAATATTGTGACTTCTAGGACCACAGACCAATGCCTACATTTTATTCTCTTCTTCAATTTATCCTTTTCACATATGAGCAACTAGGTCACTGGATCTCCAGAAATAAATGATTCACATTTCATGATTCTTTAAACCTAAAAATAAAGGTTTTAGACAAAAACATCCGTATCTGGTAATTAAAATTAGCATACTATACGTCTACCCTAGACAGAAAGTCAGTATTGAAACTATTAAAACAGGAAATTCTCTGCCTTACTTAGCTTATGAGGGTGGGAGAGAAAATTGTAAACACATTCCAGTATGATGACAGATGGTAAGATTTGATATTACATTAGTAGGTAAATAAATGAGTCCATAAAGACATGCAAAAAGGAGCAAAATAATTTGAGAAAGACTATTTTAGGAATTTCAGGAGCAACAGGAAAGGACTTGGAGGAGATGATATTTGAGCAAATCCCTGAATGGCGTAAACACTGACCTGTTGTAGTTTCTAAGAACAGACTACTTCAGAGAGGGGACTACCAAATGCCAAGGACTGAAGTAGGAGATACTTGGAGTATTTGAGAAACAACTCAACAACCATGGTGGTGGGAGGTGAATAATCAAAGGGAATAGAGCAGGACACGGTGACTCAGAGACAGGCAGGAGAAGAGGTGGCTCACTTTGGAAGCATTTCTCTTCCTTTTTTTCTTTTTTTTTTTTTTTTTTTTTGAGACAGCGTCTCACTCTGTTGCTCCATGCTAGAGTACCACAGTGTCATAGCTCAGAGCAACCTCAAATTCCTGGCCTTAAGTGATCCTCTTGCCTCAGCCTCCCCAGTAGCAGGTGCCCACTGTGATGCCTGGCTAATTTTTCTATTTTTAGTAGACATGGGGCCTCATTCTTGCTCAGGCTGGTCTCAAACTCCTGAGCTCAAGGGATCCACCCGCCTCAGTTTCCCAGAGTGCTAGGATTATAGGCGTGAGCCACCGCACCTGGCCTACCTTATAAGCATTTTAAATATTTTAGATTTTATTTAAATGGTAGAGGAATCCATTGAGTTGCAGTGCCAAAAGATTATTTTAAAATATATACACTCTTTGCTGTGTAAAAGAGATGGTAAGAAAGTACGTTTAGACTAAGGAATTGCAGGTGTGAAACTACAGGTCATGATAAATTATGGATTATGACCACAGGAGATGGACTAAAGTGAGGAAGAGGGATAAATATATAAAATAATCATCAAAGGGTTTAAACAATGAAGGTGAGTGGATTTCCAAGATGGATGTAATAGTCAAGAAACATGATCACAACTTTACCTAACGAATGCAATCAGTGTAACTTGGTTTCTTGTACCCTCAATTGTTGCAGCCCCTATGGAACATGACGCAGATTAGAAGTACAAGCTTGCAGCAGGTGGGCTAACCTCGATTGCAGGGTAGCACGGAGCAACCCCTGCAGTAGCCTTTTATTGAGATGGTACAAGACAGGTGAGGGGAGTATTAGACAATGACTGTGTACCTAAGGATCGCCCTGGGCTGGGGCTTTTTCTCCACAATGAACACCTGCGGCTGAATTGCCTGAGGGTCCACCCCCCAGCTGCAAATCATCTTGCTCAGAGGTCACCTGGCTCTTGGCGTCCTCTACACTCAATGAATCCCCCCAAATAAAAAAAAAAAAATACGATCACAGAGTTGATAAAGAAAACGTCATCAAGCTAGATGCTAAAACCCATAGGAGAGGATGGGTAAGGACTGAGAGAAGAGAAGATCCTAGAAAAGGGGAAAGGAAGAGAGAGACAGAGAATCAGAGGGAGGAAGGTTCAGCTACTGGCTAGAGTTTCAGGAGGAGGAAGAAACAATGGCCTGGACATTGCAAGAAAGGCAAGGCTAGCTGTTCTTTTTATCACCTGTGTACCATAGAGGACAGTGAAGAATGAACAGTGACCTACAGAAAAAATTGTACTCATGATCCTGTTAAAAAAAATTAAGTAAGTATAGAAAATATATTTTGGATATTGGAAAATTTGCTACTGACAAAATGAGATGCTGAGGGCCCCGTGGAAGAATACTGGATATTAAGAAACATTGGAAGATGTGCCTGGTGTTAACTCAACCTTTATGGGAATATGTCTGCACTGGCTCCTCTGCGTCATTTATAGGAAAATTAATATCTCCAGGACTAATGAAAGAAAGGTTATACTGATGGGTGATGTTCTCAAAATAAGGCATGCATGACTCGATCTGTACAAAACCAAAACGTGTAAACAAAACGTGTATCCCCGATATTCTGAAATTAGAAAAGGCTCATAGGAGGCCAGATTAGAACATGTGTTCTATCACCTATAACAATCCCTGACATACAAAATGATAATAACAGCAATAGAAGCTACTTTTGACGAAGAAATGTTAACTATCACCTAGACATTTTTAATGGAAATGTAGTTTATAACCAGAATGTATGCTAAAATAACTTACATTAATAATTTAACAAACTTTTTTCTGTGTTCAAATTTAGAATGATTTATGCAAAAGTTAGCCTTCTTGATTTCAAGTAGAGAAAAATATGATACCCATATTTTGACAATTATTATAACTTCAAAACATTAAGTTTTCCTATGAGTTGATAATTCTTGACTGACCAAATAAAATTGTTTCATTAGGTAAGCAATTCTTAATCTAAATACATGATTGCTATTTTAAAAATCTTAATGAAATGCTGAAACTGACTTGAGGGGCAAAAAAGGCATATTAATGCATTTAATTGATACTTAAGCTTTGTAAACTATAATAAATTGCAACTCAGGGAGTAGGAAACAAAAAAATCCAATAAAGTGAGAAAATAAAATAGAATGTAATTATTCCATGAAATATCTTAGTATTCGAGCAAAGAAAATAAAAGACTTAGAAAGCAAAAATCTGTGTAGCAGAGTATTTATGATTTTTTAAAGGCATAGTATTTATATTTTTCTAATATCTAGTTTACGGCATCTTTTACAAAGCTGAATCACAATAAATTTTGTTAAGTAATTGATTTTCAGACTTGATAATTACATGAGGAAGACAGCAGATGGCTTAATTACAATTTGTTTCCTCATTCACATTTCCTCCTTTTGCTCTAAATATTCAGAGTGTGATCATCTTGATATATAGAAAATGTTACAGTCATTGCATTTAGTAAAGATTGGATTAAGTGTGTGTGTGTGGTGTGTAAATGGCAATATTAATAGTGCAGTTCATGGATAGTCTTCCACACTGGTATGTGATCCTGAGGGATGAAGGCTTCCCGCTCTTGTATCATTGGAGAACTCAGACCTCTGTACGTCGGGTCTCAAGTCCCCTTTCTTCACTCACATTGCACTTCCATCTGCAGGAAGCTACCCTGGAGCCGTGTCCTGCAATTCTGTGGACAGGTGACACGCCACTTGTATACGCAAAGTGAAGCCCACGTAGCCCTCCAGCCTTAGCACTGCCTTTGGAGGAATTGATGAAGTTTCCCACTGAGTTCTGTGAGCACCTGTTAAGACCCCGCTTCACTAACTTCATGCCAACACTCACAGTTGACCCACCAGGATCTACCTGTGAGGTCATAAAATTAATCCCATATTCCCATGTACTCAGAGACCCAGAAGCCAGAAGTAGCCTGGTTATTCCTCCTTATGTGAACTGTTTCCCCAAGAAGCTCTGTACATATATTTCATTTTCCCCTTAGAAATGTAATTTCCCGAATGGTGACTAGCTCTCTGCCTCAACCCTTACAGTTCAGTGCCTGGATGTTATGTAGGTGTCTTTGCTTTTTTTCATCATTACGGCTTCTAAATTATCCTCCTGTCCTTCTTCTCAAAAATCCTACTTATTTAGAGATTATGCCATCAAACCATGCTGTAAATCCTCCTGGGAATTTCCTCCAATTCTAACACTTTAACATTGAAAACTGGCTCATTATATCTTTCTCTACCAGAATGTCAGTCTTAGTTATTTCCTCCTCAGCTTTATAGAGGTATAATTAACAAATAATATTGTATATTTTTAAGGTGCACAACGTGATAATGATTTCACACACACACACAGGGGCGCATATAGTTTTTGGGCAATTTTAAACTGCACAGTATTTTAAATTGCACACAAACTTTATGGCCACCCTATATCGTGAAATGATTACTATAATCAAGTTAGTTGACATAGGTGTCACCTCACTTAGCTATTATTTCTGTATATGGTGAGAACAATTAAGATCTATTCACTTAGCAAATTTCAAGTACACGGTACAGTATGATTAACTAAAGTCACCGGGCTGTACATCAGATCCCCAGAGTTAATTTGTCTTACAACCGAAAACTTACATTATCTTTGACCATCTACCTGTTTCCTTTGTTCTCAAATACCTGGAAACCACTAGGAGGTTTATGAGATTGATATTGTAAGATTCCACCCATAAATTAGATAATACAGTACTTAACTTTCTCTGCCTGATTTATTCCACGTAGCAAAACATCCCCAAGATTCATCTATGTTGTTACAAATGACAGGATTTCCTTCTTTTTTATGGCCACATAGTATTCCATACAAACACACATACACCATGTTTAAAAAAAAACAAAACAAAAGCTCACCGTAGCCGAGTCACGGAGCCAATCTAAGAGTCTGTCTCAGTTACTTGAACATCTGCATAGTTGATTTGTTTATAACCCAACCTTCTGAGAGGCAGATATTTTCTGCACTCACAGGCCTGAATCTTCACCCCTACTTTTTGAATTACTCCCACTCCACTATTCTGTATGCTACCATTGTACTTTCATAATCGTAATTTCAAACATTGCCTGTTCTACCCCAAGCTTCATCTCCCTTTCCAGCTTCCTCCTCTCACTCCTTCTAAGCCTTTTTGCCTCAAGAATTCTTCAGTCTCACTGCCCACCGTCAACACCACCTCTTCAGTCTCTCCTCCACATCACGTCCTCATTTCCCTCCTTACCTGGATTATATCACACGGTCCATTTCTATGACCACTTCCTGCATATACCCTCACTGGTTAAGCCTGAGTCCAAGGACTTTACCTAACAAATCCCATCAGCATAACCTATTTTTTGTACCCTCAAAACCCCCCAAACAATATAAAAAGAAAGACTGAGTCCCAGTTTAATCTAACACCCTGGATATTTCATACAGCCATATGAGTAACTACACAGGGTTTGAGGATAGCTGTAGAGAAAACTTACTTTAAAAGCATGTCCACCTACTCCAAGGAGATGCTTTATTGCTGAATATCAGTAATACCAGATTTTCCTCATACTCACTTGGATAGATACTTAATACCATCTAATTTCTCTGGGTTTTTATTTCACTTGAGGAAGAGTGATAAGAAGAAATTTTCCAGATGATTCAACAACCACCCATTCAAAGCTACTTATAGTGTTACAGATATTTCACTTTTCCTCCTAGTATAATTCATTGATGTCTGCCAACTTCCCTGCTTGTGCACAATATCCCAGCCTATCCCTACTGCTATATAGAAGTGACTTAATCTGAACCTCCCTTAGCTGCCAGTTCCTTACTCTCTGTGTTTTTGATACCCTTTATAGGAAACCCCAATTCTCCTCTGCCATTCACTCAAACTATTTCTATTCAGTTTTTCCCCATGATTCTGTCAAACCACTATTCCTAAGGAAGCCATTATCTCCAATTGCCAATTATAAAGATTCTGATTCCTCTAAGTCACGTATTTTGAGGTAGTTTATTGGGCTTACCAGTGTTAAAATATTTCATAGTGTCTCTAGTGATCCTCTGCATTTTTCTAATTTTATCTCACGGACTCCTATTTTTAGTCTCAGATTGTAATTGCTTACCTGTTTAAGATATGAGTGCCCAAGGTCTTAGTATCAAAACCTCTGACTTTCCCATCTTTACTTACTCTGTTTATGCAATCTTGGTTTTAAGGGTTGCCTCTGTATCACTGGCTGCCAAATATATAAATATCCCCACGTCTCCTTTTTCAAGGAAACATGTTTGGATGTCTCCACGTAGCTGTCCAAGTATCAAGTGTCTCACCAAACATCTCCAAAACTGATTGCTTCTCTCCCACCCCTTCCAATCACGCTTAGCATCCTACAGATGTTCCCATTTTAGAAACGGTTTTAGGAAACCATTGAGATTTATTTCTAAACTTTTAATTGAGCAAACAACCTTGGAGTTACCCTTGACTTTTTTCTCTCTTGCCTCATATCTAGTTCTTCACAAAAACACTGAATTATTCTTAGAAATATGTTTCAAATCTGATTCTTGATTACATCATCACAAGTCATTTTTATGGCAACATCAGTCACCACCGTCTCTAAGCTATGGAGTCATAGCAGCTTCCGAGCTGACCTCCTTCTTTCTTTCCTTGGGATCTTGGATTAGCTGTCTATTCAATGGCAAGGAGTCAGGCTAAGTCTTTCAATTAGTATCTTTCTACTAGAATGTAAGTTACTTACGGAAAAACATTTTATCCCTTTTTGTTCCTTCCCCCCCCTATTTTTTTACTGCTGCAGAAGAGATTCTCTTATACCAGAAAAGTTTCTGAGAAGTAGGCATTCAGTAAGTATTCACTAAATTAACAGATCATGGCCTTTCATTTCTGTCAGTAAGATCCAAAATACTTATTATAAACAAATTAAATAATGAGTTAAATAAATCAATTGAAAAATATTCTATGTGTAACATAATGAAAGGTTCAAGAAAGATAAAATGAATAAGACGTAGTCATTCTTTTGAGTATATTAGTGTAGAATAAACTTTCATAGTAACTCAGAATTATTGCACATAATCAACCATATTATAGAAAAGTTTGTTTTCTTTGCTAGACAACAAATTGGGCGAGCACGAAAAATTCTATTACGACGAAAAGAATTAAGCACTTAAAATGTGTAATCAAGTTAAATGAATGGTTTGCAAAGAGTTTCATTGTATTTACTTTGAAATTTTTCAGTTGTAAATAACATAATCTCAACTCAAACGGATTAAAATGATTCAGAAATGTATTGGCTGATGTAATCAAACTGTCTGCTCATGGTACTGGCTTCCTGCAGTTTGGTTAAGGTTCTGGATCTTTTTAATCCTATTCTTATTTGCATTTGGGCTGCCTCCTTGCTGCTTTTGTCGTGACTGTGAGATGATGGTCACATGCCGTGATCCACTCCAGTGAAGACTTTCTGCCAAATGATTGAAGCATCCAAGTCAAAAAGTGCCAAACTTACAGTGGAAAACTTCACCTGCTGGGGTCTAAAAAATAAAAACGGAGTGATAAAAAAAAAAACAAAAAAAAACAAAACACCTTCTTTCACTTTAGTAGACAGAGATGAATAATGCTGGAGAGAAGGGAGAAGAATTCTGTTCCTGTTCTCTCATTTCTGTGTAAAATGTCGGTGCTAGAAATGAGTAAGTGTTTCTACAATACAGTATTCATGAGGAATTACCTTATTTTTCATCCCCTTCTGACTCCTGAGATTGGGCCACACTCATGGTCACATGATGGTGCAGCTCCTGGGTCTTTGTTGGTTTGAGAGGCGTGAATTCAGAGAGCAGCCTCCTCAGATCATACGATGGGTACATGCAGAGGTATGGTTGCTTCTTGGAGAATTTGCCTAGGATTCTGTTTCTAAGGAACCAGGTAATACAATCAAGCTATCTTAGTCTTTGAAAACTACTTGTCCAATTTCCACTTTCTCCAGAGACTTTGCTCTCTCCTTCACCAATAGGCACAATCTTCTTTTGTATCTTACAACTTGAAATTCATTATCTTAAGCTCTGGACTTGGTTTTAATCCTGGGTTCTTCCTCCAGAGGCTTTCTCTTCATCTCTCTTGTCTTACATTGCATTTCAGGTGCAGACCACCTGCCCTTGACTGGCTCCTGCTGATACGCAACACTAGCAGAAGGTCAGAAGGTTGAAGGACAGTCAGGTAGGTATGATTCCTCCATTCTCCCAGTATCAGCCTGAAGCTTGTCAGTAACTGTGTTCATCTCCATGATTTCAAGTTCAAGTTAAATGTCTTGCACTATAACTAAGGTTCTCTCTTTGGTTTCTATCAACCGTACTATTAGCTTTCCCCTTCAGTATAGGAAAAGGGCCATATTATATCTAATCCCCAAATTAGCATTCATTGTTCATTTCCCTGACCCTTTCCATACTCAGTACTCTTTTCATTCATTTTTTTTTTTTTTTTTTCTAAATTACTCTGAGTGAAATATTTCCTGGCAGAACCTTAGTGGATTCATATTGAGTATTAAGATAAAAAACTTCAGGTATTCTTTTGAAACAGTTATTTTGTTTCCTGCAATTACTTTAGCTCACAATTTTCATTTTGCTTTCAGATTATTAGCTAAAGTATTGACATCATCCTTGGATAATTTAAGGGAGTCACCAAAGTTGAATTCTACCTCTCACATAAATCCACATCATCAATTATTCCTTTTCCACCAGATTCCACTTGTGTGCCACCTGCTCCCAGAATTCCATTTCTGACACTTACAACTCTTACTGCCTATAAAGGATAACATTTTTATGCCAATTGCCCAAAGGCACTTAAATCTTTCACTCCTACAGGTGGTAAAGACATTGTTGGTTTATTGCCTCAAGTGAAAATTAACTTCTTTGTAACACTTTGTTGCTTTTGGTCACTAGCTACAAATAAATTCTCATATACAGTGTTTCCATGTTTCTTCATGGAGGAAATTTGGCTTCAGACCTTCTCTCATCTAACCATAGGAATTTAAATGTATACCTTATATTCAGGCAGGGAAACTGATTCCATAATCATCATTGTATTTTCCTTTCTTCATGCGACTCCTTCTTCAGTCTAACATTTTTTCCCTCCCAGATTCAGAAAAGTAAAGGCTTGTAAGAGGTGAGTAGTTAAACGAGGGATATTTCTATCCGAGGATTTTCTGCATCGATGCTGTTTGAGCTCAGCTCATCTTGACCAGTAATTCTCAGTGTGTTGTCTCTAGACTGGCAGCATCGGCAGCACTTAAGAATTTGTTAGAAGTGAACGTTTACAATCCTTATTCCAGACTTAGTGGGAACAAGGAGCAGCTAGGAAGAAGGAACAATTATTTGTACCTTAGCCAGACCTTCAGGAAGTTCCATGTTGGTCAAAGTTTTAGAGTCACTGATCTAGAAAAACATACTTTATATACTAACACCATAGAGATAAATTCGTAAGGTAAAAACTTTAAGTCAAGTGTTTTTCATTTTTCTTATTTTATTCACAGATTCTCTCTCTTCCTTTTCTATAATAGGAAAATAGATTTCAAGACTAATCTTCTATCATTGTTTCAACTTTATACTTTATTAATTTATATTAATTATATCTTCTTTACTTTACCTGAGACAGATTTAGCAATTTTTTTTTTTTTTCTTTTTTTACTATGGTGAGTTTGGGGAGAGAAGTTTAGGGGGCTGGAAATTCCACGCTTGGGTTCCAAATTTGTGCTGTACTCTTATTGATCTCAGAGGCTTTGTTGTTCATTTAAAATTCAAATTAGACCACACATTGTTTCTACCCTGTGGAAGCAGTTCTGTCTTCAGCCTCCTGTCCCTTTTCTCCTGTGTTATCCTTTATTAACAAGAGTCTAATTTTACCAAAGGAAGGAACAATGTTATTAATTGGGTTTGGGAGAGCTACGTGGATTCTAAATTTTTAAAGAATGTGGATAATCATAGAACACATTTATGGTGAATCCTATAAGTTTTATGAGTAAGTTTGCTTCAAAGTTATTACAACTTAATTTATCTACTTAACATAGTTGGTCTTTCCCAAGAAAAGCTACCTTAAATTTCTATAATATCCATCCAATCTTAAAACACACGCTGACAACACATTTCAGATCAAATTTTATTGTTCTAAATTTAAGTCTATTACTTAATGGAAAACAATAAACTGACGGATGGCAATAATGTCTGTTGTTATCTGATTTTTTCTCCTGATGATTAATTTTAAAACAGAGCTTTCTAAACAATCAGAATATTGTTACGGATACATGGTATCCCCTACCCCACTCAGGGCTAAACACGAACCTCATTTTCTGGGAGGATTAATTAATACAGGACTTCAGGGCTTCTTTACCAAGGGCTGGATACAGACCATATTCCCTGAGCCTAAAACAGGCTCTCAAACTGGATCTGACCAGTGTTGCACCTAACATCTGACCAGTGTTGCCACTCCCAGAGCAGAGAACACACCTTGAATAAAAACTGAATTCTCCCTCTGGGGATGTTAAAATTAATTTCTGCCCTCAAGTCCCTGGTGCCAAACAGTTATGTATGACATTCCATATCACATAAAATCCCCTTCCCACAGAACAGGAAAAATAATGTATAAACCTTAGAAGGTCCAGATGGGCTACCCAGGTGGGTCCCCCTTCTGCTACAACAGAGGTCTTATCTTTCTTCTTATCTATCTATCAATAAAATGTATCCTGTCACTTACTTGCTGGGGTCCATGGATTCATTCTTCAACTCTCCATGACACACACCCAGCAGAGAGGGATTCCAGCTACATTACTGTAAGGGCCTATAAAAGCTACATATTGGCTTGGTGCCTGTAGCTCAAGTAGCTAAGGCGCCAGTCACATATACCAGAGCTGGCAGGTTCAAATCCAGCCCGGGCCTGCCAAACAACAATGACAACTACAACCAAAAAATGACCAGGCATTGTGGCGGGCACCTGTAGTCCCAGCTACGTGGAGGCTGAGACAAGAGAATTGCTTAAGCCCAGGAGATGGAGGTTTCTGTGAGCTGTGATGCCACAGCACTCTACCCAGGGTAACAGCCTGAGGCTCTGTCTCAAAAATAAATAAATAAAAATAAAAGCTGCATATTTAGTAAAAAATAAATAAATGAAATCAATAATTGAATGCATGTTTGCCTATATTTATATAATGTTGCCTGTATTTTTAAAGGATGATCACTTAAGTAGATTCACAAACCTGCTAGTGTTATAAGGCATAGAAACAGAAATTCTGAATTAAAAAGTTAACTCAATATTTTTATGCACTTTATTTATTATTATTTATTTATTTATTTATTATTTATTAAATCATAGCTGTGTACATTAATATGATTGTGGGGCACCATACACTTGATTCATAGACCGTTTGACACATTTTCTAAGAAAGTCAATATTTTTAAAAGAATAATAAATGGGTTTATTGGTGAATTAACACAAGATTGAATGTATTCGAAATTTTGACTAAATGGGTTAGATCTTCCAAGATCCAGATATAATGATAAGGTTTCTCTTTCTTTTTTTTCAAACAGTCACATTTCAAAGGCTTAATTTTTTAAAAACTTTGGATTTGAGTTTTGTTGATTTTGATAAAAATACTGTGAAATGGTTTGGCACCTGTAGCCCCATACACCGAGGCAAGTGGGTTTGAACCCATCCCGAGCTAGCTAAACAACGACAACTGCAACAACAACAACAACAGCAACAACAAATAGCCAGGCATTGAGGCGAGCACCTGTAGTCCCAGGTACTTGGGAGGCGAGGCAAGAGAATCGCTGAAGCCCAAGAGAATGAAGTCACTGTGATGTCATGACACTCTATTATTGTCTCAAAAAAAAAAAAAAAATACTGTGACTTGTACATTTATGATGTGTATGTATGTTCTAGTTTCTTTTCAGTGTGTTTTGAGGCTATCCTATGCCTCAGCTTTTAATTTTCTACTTCTAAGGATAGTCTAAAATCTTGAAGCTACTTTACTGCTCTTCAATAATGCCCCATAGACCTTGCTTTAAGCAGCCAGATAAAATTCAAGCATGTGTGAAGAGTACAAATTGTATTTCTTAATGGTGTGAGAAAATATCTATAAAGCATTTAGAATGGACCAAAATTATATGCCCAGATATTTAGGTCACTTCTGTCATTTACAAATGAGTAATTTCAGCAAATTTTTAGTAAAATAAAGGAAGATTTTCTAAAAGTTCATCTAAAGCACCCTAAGTGAAAACTATCAGCTGTGGTCTGTGAAATATAGAAAGAAATAGTGGCATTATTCTTTTAAAATACTTCAACACCATATGTCTACAACAGAAATAATACTAAGAAGACATCTGTTTCTCAGTTCTTATAACTGTATATGCAGATTATGGTTGAGAAATTCTCAAATATTTATTTTAAACCAAGATCACAACTATTAATCCAAAACATGCAAAAAATTTACTACTTTAACTTAGGATATTATATACCTTTAAATATACTTAAGCTTAAAATATTATTTAGTTGTCCATATGACTTTAAAATCCATGCACTTTGCTCTAAAAAATAAAATCAGAAAATTATTTATACCTGCAATGATAATCTTTCTCACAGTTCGTACATGTAACATTATTCGTCCAAGGAAATGACTCCAGTGATGTTTGGATTCTCTTACAAAGCTTGTCTGTAAATAGTAGTGACCAGACGCACGTAAAGTCCTAAGAAAGATTAAAAATTATTTCACAAAGGTTTGGATATCACAAAGATAACAAATAGCTTCTTACCTGAAGAGGGGTGAAAAATATTTCCATAAATAAGGAATACAAGTTATCTGTGCAGCAAGGTGAATGATTCTGTTTTTTGAAATGTCACAATAACTCCCATTTCACGTAATCTTTTTTGCTATGTGAGCTCAATACTCTAATTGTGATTTGGAACTATGTCCCTCTTCCTCCTGAGCGTAAGTTATATTTTGATTATAGAGAAAGTGATGCTTTGTGACTTCCAAGGCTAGGTTTAAAAGGCCATATAGCATCTTTCCAATGATCTTGGGATGCTTGCCTTTAGAACTCAGCCATCAGGCAACATGGGACAGTCATAATTAGGACTATGATTGAGAGCCCCAGCTAAGAGCAAACATTAATGTGTAACATCCAATGTGTACAAGAAAATCTCAAAGATAAACTTCGAGCCTAGAAACTTTCTGACTGCAACTTCACGATGAACTCTAAACAAAAATCTCCTAGCTGAGACAAGTCAACTCACAGAACCATAAGAAATAATAATAAGACAATTGTTTTAAGCCACTAAGTTTTGGGGCAATTAGCATAGAAAATTGGATTAAGCAATACATCCATACATGTATGGGTAGGTAAAAAGGAAAATGAAACTAAGTTTGATAAATTTATAGTCTAATTTCCCTGCAAAATAAATATAATCTAGTCCTATTTCTTCTCTCATTATCTTCCTTATTTCTTCCTCTCTTTTTTCTTCATTATCATTATCATTCCTATCATCATCATTACCATGATTATTTTCATCCTAACTACAATATTTGTTGGGTGACTACAAGGGAAAAAACTCATGTACTTAAAATGAATAATTTTGTTTTTTCCTCATGGAATCCAATCAAATAATATTCATCTAAGACAAAACTAAATATGAAAGAGATACATAGCTTGCCCAAAGTCATACATGGGGATGGTCGAAATGATAAAATGCATGATCTTTCAAATCCTTTATTTGTAAAATAGTTTCCTCCGACATAATAAAAAGTATAGGAATAAGTAAAATAAAGTTAAAGAAGGCCCAGGCCCAACACTCTGGGAGGCTGAGACAGGTGGATTGCCTGAGCTAAGGAGTTGGAGACCAACCTGAACTAGAGCAAGACCCCTTATCTAAAAATAGCGGGCATTGTGGCAGGTGCTTTTAGTCCCGTCTACTCAGTAGGCTGAGGCAAGAGGATCAATTGAGCCCAGGAGTTTGAGATGGCTGCGAACTATGAGACCTTAGTACTCTACTGACAATGTGAGACTTGGTCTCAAAAAAAACAAACAACAACAACAACAACAACAAAAAACAGTTAAAGTGTTAAATGAATTAATAGATTAACAGATATCCATTAAAGAGCACTTCTTATATTAATATACTCATAACTAGTAAAGTTAGAGAGTTTAATTTTTCCTTATTCTCAGATTTAAAAACAAAACGCCAAATATCCTTTTAATCATTCTTGATAGACTATATTAGCTTTCTATTTATATGAGTTTTTATTTTTTGCAAATTATTACATAGTATCTGAAAGCAAGAACAACTCATGCTCAGTTCTAGAGGTCATGAGTTTGAAGGGTTTCAGTGGCTAAAATCGAAGCATCAGCTTTGTCCCTTCCGAAGGCCCTTAGGGAGAATTTTTCCCTGACTTTCCCGTCTTGCAGAGGCTTCCTTCCTTGCTTGTTTTATAGTCCCTTCTTCTACCTTCACAGCCAGCATCACAGCATCATCAAATCTCTCCCTGACTCTCATTCTTCTGCCTCTCCCTTCCATTTTAAAGGACCCAGTAATTACAATGGGCCCTTCTAGATAATTCAGAATGGTGTCAGCAGTTAGTAGCCTTGATTCTATCCACAACCTTTATATATATATATAAAGGTAGGGAGGGTTGTAATGTCCTTGATTGTAAAAAGCATGCCTTAGTCCTTTTTGCACTTGTGCCTTCCAGTATTAGGGCCTTGCATGTTATAGGTTAATAACAAATCTTTGGGTGTTGTGGAAGAAATTTCAAAAGGATTAAAAATTATTTCATACTAGGAGTTATCTGTGTATTATATGTTCTGTATTAATTAAGTTAAGCCTTGTCAGAAATGGTTTACTAAAGGCTTGGTCAATACAGTGGGCACTTTTCCAGGACAGGAAAATTGCATTTTTAAATCATTAGGGATAAAAAGTTGGTGGAGTTGGAAAAGCAAAATAAAAGTCCTTTAAAGAGTTAAAGAGTTAATTACAAATATGAACCTTGATAAAAACAAAGATATAATGATATTTCCCAGTCTTATTTATTTAAAAGTTAAATTAAAAAGTTAAAGTGTAACAATGTCAAATAATTAAAACTTAAGAAAACAATTAAATAAGTCATTACTTAAAATGAAAAGTGCACAAAATTATATTGTTTTTAGTGGAGAATATGGGTGGTATGTTAAAAAATTAAATAGAACAATATTTTTAAAATTGTAGTTTCTACATAAATAGGAAAAAATAAGTAGACTTTTTGATTTTCTGAGTTTGAAAATTATGCTGTCTTAACAAAGATTTTAATTAATTATAGTTTTCAAATTTCTTAGTAATAATAAAATATATATTAAAACCAATCAAATATATATATATAAAACCTTCATTTATATATTAAACCATTAATATATAAATATATATTAATCACTAACATGTTAGATGCTGCCTTACCTTTGGGACACTAACAGAGTCAGTGCCATTTTGACCCGGTATTGATGAACAGTCATTGATGTTAGTTTCACATTTTTCACTGAGAAATCCTTCTAAACATTTGCAGTTGTAAACAGAGCTGCTTTTTTGGCAAATTCCTCCTTTCCAACAAGACTCAGAAACATCAGGTTTTGCAGACTCCTCACAGAATGGACCTTAAAATATCAAGAAGGGAAAAAAAAAAAGAAAAGAAAGAAGGAGGAAACCTCAGTGAAGCCTGTTAACTTTCTTCTGGTTTTTAATAATTTTTTTGTATTATTATAGATAAAAATATGCACCATAGATGTACAGAACTTGTATTCTCACCAAGATTCCTGTGACACCCTACAGGCCAGAGATACAGGAGGCTGAGCATCATTTTCTTACTTAGCACATATTCATCTTTCTTTGTGCTTATCATACTGCCCATCTGAACACTCTAAAATTGGTTAGTGTTTTCTTTTTTTAAGAAGAAAAAAATAAGATGAAGTTGATCAGCACTTCCTTTTCCCAAGATAACTCTTTATTCCCTAGTACCTCCCCTGGGGTGGCCCTCCAGCTTATCAACAGTTCGTATAATCTATGGGAAAAGAGCCTGGGTCTGCTTTTTATGATATCCAGGTTTTAATCCGGTCTGCATCCTAATCATAGAGATGAAAGAATAAACATTACCTGAGCATCTATCGTGCACTAAGCCAAGATATATGTAATCTTGCTTGCATGATAAAGAAAACCCAATAGGGTAAATATCCTGAATTCCACTTTTTAGACAAGAAAAACTAAGGCTTGGAGAAGCTAAGTAACCTATCCAAGATCATTGATGGGCAACTATGATGTAACAGTTAACCAACTTTGAAAATTCCAGTTCTTTCCATTATATCACCTTCTCTAACTAGACACGACTCATGTTTCCAGGTTGTTATTTGATACTGTAATTGGGGAAAAGTTACAAACATTTTTCAAGTGTTAGGATATTTTTGTAAAGATGATTTGTAATAGTTCGTAGCATGAATTAGATGTGAAATAAAAAGATCTGGAAGTG
>CAUYPK010033718.1:0-17500 GCA_963574355.1 Loris lydekkerianus
GACCAATATCACTAATGAATATTGATGCTAAAATACTCAATAAGATCCTAACAAACAGAATCCAATAACACATCAAAAGAATTATACACCATGACCAAGTGGGATTTATCCCAGGCTCTCAAGGCTGGTGCATTGTACATAAATCTGTAAATGTAATTCAGCACATAAACAAACTAAAAAATAAGGATCATATGATTCTTTCAATTGATGCAGAAAAAGCATTTGGTAATATCCAGCATCCCTTCATGATCAGAACACTTAAGAAAATTGGTATAGCAAACCCACAGCCAATATCGTATTGAATGGAGTTAAATTGAAATCATTTCCACTTAGATCAGGAACCAGGCAAGGTTCCCCATTGTCTCCATTGCTTTTTAATATTGTAATGGAAGTTTTAGCCATTGCAATTAGTGAAGAAAATGCGATCAAGGGTATCCACATAGGGTCAGAAGAGATCAAACTTTTACTCTTCACAGATGATATGATCGTACATCTGGAAAACACTAGGGATTCTACTACAAAACATTTAGAAGTGATCAAGGAATACAGTAATGTCTCAGCCTACAAAATCAACATCCATAAATCTGTAGCCTTTATATATACCAACAATAACCAAGCCAAAAAAACAGTCAAGGACTCTATTCCTTTCACAGTAGTGCCAAAGAAGATGAAATATTTCGGAGTATACCTAACAAAGGACATGAAAGTTCTCTACAAAGAGAACTATGAAACTTTGAGAAAAGAAATAGCTGAAGATGTTAACAAATGGAAACACATACCATGCTCATGGCTGGGAAGAATCAACATTGTTAAAATGTCTATACTACCCAAAGCAATATATAATTTTAATGCAATTCCTATTAAAGCTCCATTGTCATATTTTAAAGATCTTGAAAAAATAATACTTCATTTTAAATGGAATCAGAAAAAACCTCAAATAGCCAAAAAATTACTCAGCAATAAAAACAAAGCAGGAGGAATCACGCTACTAGACCTGAGACTGTACTATAAATCAATAGTGATCAAAACAGCATTGTATTGGTACAAAAACAGAGAAGTAGATGTCTGCAACAGAATAGAGAACCAAAAGATAAATCCAGCTACTTACCGTTATTTGATCTTTGACAAGCCAATTAAAAACATTCAGTGGGGAAAAGATTCCTTATTTAACAAATGGTACTGGGTGAACTAGCTGGCAACCTGTAGAAGATTGAAACTGGACCCACACCTTTGACCATTAACTAAGATAGACTCTCGCTGGATAAGAGATTTAAACTTAAGGCATGAAACTATAACAATATTTGAAGAAAGTGCAGGGAAAATTCTTGAAGGAATCTGCTGGGTGAAGATTTTATGAGGAGGACTCCCCAGGCAATTGAAGCAGTATCAAAAATACATTACTGGGACCTCATCAAACTAAAAAGCTTCTGCACAGCCAAGAACACAGTAAGTAAAGCAAGCAGACAGTCCTCATAATGGGAGAAAATATTTGCAGGTTATGCCTCCAATAAAGGTTTAATAAGCAGAATCCACAGAGAACTCAAACATATTAGCAAGAAAAGAACACATGATCCCATCTCAGGCTGGACAAGGGACTTGAAGAGAAACTTCTCTAAAGAAGACAGATGCACGATCTACAAACACATGAAAAAAAGCTCATCATCCTTAATCATCAGAGAAATGCAAATCAAAACTACTTTGAGATATCACCTAATCCCAGTAAGAGGAGTCCACATAACAAAATCCCAAAACCAGAGATGTTGGCATGGACATGGAGAAAAGGGCACACTTCTACACTGTTGGTGGGAATACCCACTAATACGCTCCTTCTGGAAGGATGTTTGGAGAATATTTAGAGACCTAAAAATAGACCTGCCATTGATCCTATAATTCATTTACTAGGTTTATACCCAGAAGACCAAAAGTCACAATATAACAAAGACATCTGTACCAGAATGTTTATTGCAGCCCAATTCATAATTGCTAAGTCATGGAAGAAGCCCAATTGCCCATCGACCGACGAATGGACTAGCAAACTGTGGTACATGTATACCATGGAATATTATGCAGCCTTAAAGAATGATGGAGACTTTACCTCTTTCATGTTTATATGAATGGAGCTGGAACATATTCTTCTTAGCAAAGTATTTCAGGAATGGAAGAAAAAGTATCCAATGTACTCAGCCCTACTATGAAGCTAAATTATAGCTTTCACATGAAGGCTATAACCCAACTAAAGCACAAGACTATGAGGAAAGGGCCAAGGAAGGGAAAGGGAGGGGGGAGGTTTGGGTGGAGGGAGGGTGATGGTTGGGGCCACACCTACAGTGCATCTTAGAATTGGGACAGGCAAAACTTACTAAATGCAGAATACAAATGTCTACATACAATAAGTAAGAAAATGCCATGAAGGCTTCATTGAACAGTTTGATGAGAATATTTCAGATTGTATATGAAACCAGCACATTGTACCCCTTGATTGCACTAATTTTTTTTGTGATTTCACAAAAAAAAAAGAATAATGTTGCTATAAACATTCACATACCAGTTCCTGTGTGTTCATTTCTCTGGGATAAATGGCCAATCACAAATTTGCTGACTGGTATAGTGAGTCCATTTTTAATTTTAAAAGAAAATGTCAATTTTCCAGAGTGGTTTTATTACTTAGACTCTGACCAGAAATGTATGAGTGAACCAATTTCTTTACATGTGCATCAGGATTAGTATTACCACTATTTTCAGTTCAGCCATCTCAGAAGTCTGTAGTGTTATCTTAGTTTTAATTTTTATTTCTCTAATGGCAATAATACTGAATGTTTTTCCATTGATTTATTTGCTATCTATATATTTTCTTCAGAGAAATGTCTACACATGTCTTTTGCCCACTTTTTATGTTAGTATTTTTAATTCTAGAAATTTCTGTCATTTTTAAATATGACTTTTTAATATTGACTTAATATTGACTACTTAAGTTTATTCTTTTTTATCTAGTATATGGTTATTGCCCCCATTTCTTCCTTATATATTTCTTAATATTTTATAGTTTCTATATGACACTCTACTGATACCTACTGAGAGAATTGACAGAATTTGGCTCAAAACTTTTTCTGAAGATACATCCATTTTGCAGTTCAGCCTGTGTGGTTTCTATATTGCAACATCGCAATACCCCGTATTTCTCAAAGGTTTTTAAAGGTTGGTAAAACTACCTGTTTTTCCTGCTAAATATTAAAAAATAAAACATTACTATCCCTGGGGTAACTTCTCTTATGTTACCCCAAGGATAGTAATGTTGATTTTAAATTCTTATCCTACATTTGGGTTAAGAATTTAATATTGATTGTGTCCCCGTCTGTTCTAGATGATTTTCTTTATCATTATTGACATGATTGAGTTCCCTCTGAGTGTACATTCCTTTGCCCTTGTCAACCACCTTTTATCTGTGAGATGAGCTTAAGCTCAGCTCATAACTTCCTTCCAACCATCGATTTTGAGAATCAGATAGCAAGTGGATGGCACTGTGGTTCAGCTCCAGTGTCGCCTTCGGTGCTGCAGACGGGAGATTACTGGTCTCCATGCACCGTCCTACCTGTCAGGGGAACTCCTCCTACTTTGTTTTAGAAAGTTCCTTTCATGTGTAATTATTTTGGGAGGAAAAGATGGGAAGAGAGAAAACACTCAGGTTGCCAATCTGCCTGGGACTGTTGTGATGCGCCCCAACTCTGTTATCTGGTATTATTAATTTTTGTTTCCTTAGAGGGAGAAGCCTGAGTAGTGATCAACTTATTACAGTGAAGAAATGTGGGAGAAAAACAAACAAACAAAAGAAAAAAACAAAAAACACTGTCTGCTAGCCTTCTCCTGTAGGTGACGTGATCCCATTTCTGCAGTTCCTTCCCCACCCCCAGGCCTTTGTCTTATTTTATGTGTCTCCATGGCTGGGTTTGGAGAGGGGCAAAATCCTAATAAATACTTTAATATTATTAATGAGAACAGCAGTATGGACAATTACATACTATATTTTCTTATCCTGAGCTAAAATTTGTACTGTGTTCCAATATTTTGTTGATGCCATCAGTCTAATTAAAATGATTGACACCTTTTCTTCTTAATTGGTTGTCTGACCTTGGTAAAACGCTTTATTTTTTTACAAACCTTCACCTCCCATCCAGTCTTGTAGTCTTGCCCTGCCTGGAGTATTTTCTTTTGATCTTTTCCCCTGACTTCCTTTTCTTTTTCAATGGATAATAAGTGATTGCCATAACTTTACATTGCTTGTCAAGTAACAGAGAACCCATCAGTGAAGGAGGTGGTCAGAGTTTGGGGGTAACCTCCCCAGACCTATCTACTTGAAAAATCTGTACTTGAATGCCTTGGTGACCTCTCAATCTTAACAATTCTAAATCCTCACCTATTCTACCTCAAACCTGGTCTTCCTCCTGTTTTCCCCATTATATTGAATGGCTATTATCTGTCCCATTGCTCAAACCAGAAAGAAAATGAACTCCAACACTTTTCTCTCTTCAATTCTCCAAATCCAATTCATTAATCATTCCTGTCAATTTTATCTTTTGAGTACCCCTCAAATTTTTCCATCTTTATCTCCATCACGATCACACAGTTTAATATCTTGCCAAAGAAACGACCAGAGCGTCTAGCTACACAAGTATTTGTCCTCCTCCAAAGTATTTTCCATTTATATTTTACTTTTTCAATTGCAATGTTGTCTTATTGATTATATAAACTCTATACATGTGTATGTTAAGAATTCTATCACGTTTTGGAAATAGTCTTTGATGCATTTGTATTTTCATTCATTTGTTATTTTTATTGTGCATGTTTTATAAATTTTTGTGCAATAGAATTTTCTGTTTGATGGTCTCTGAATTTGGCTTTTCTTAGAAAACCTACCATACTCGAAGATCTAAAAATATTTCCAATATGTCCTTTGAATACTTTTATGATTTTGTTTTTTTATTTTTTTACTTTAACATCAGCATTTACCTATCATTAATTTGGTAAATTATCTGCTTTCCACGACTGGTAAAGGTCATTATAGTTACCAAGCTATCTTAGATCCCCATATCATTCATGTTATCCATTCCTAGCTCATTACATTTTTGAGTGTTAATTAATCTCTTACTATATGTCATACACATAGCAACAGCCCCCCAGTAATAGTAGTCTTAATAATAATAAAAACAGGAGATGTTATTATCATATGAGCTAACACTTATATAATGCTCACTTTGTGGTAAACATTTTTAAGTGCTTTACGTGCATTAACTCTTAATCCTCACAACAACTCAGTGAGGCAGGTACTAAATTAGATTTTATAACCTCTATGAAGAACAAAGACTCCATCTCATTTATTTGAGTAATAGGGTTTTAATTGATTATCGATATTGAACAATCAATTGATTGTTATTTGAGTAATAGGGTTTTAATTGATTTGTTGATATTGAACATTTTCTGATAAGATAGAATATTGTGCATATTTACCATTTGAAATGCAATTTCAGAATGTCAAGTGACCTTAATATACACTTTTGCATAAGACATTACTTGCTTCTCTGTTTATAATCTGAAGCAATGCTTTAAGAATTCTTTAATGATTAAAGCATGTTTCTGGATGCTGACAGAAATATAGAGGACAGATTTGACGATTATATCAAGGTAAATAATATTCAAGCGTGGGCAACATCAGTGGAGAGTGATATTAGAGATTAGCACTTTTTTTATTATTGTTTGGGATTTATTGAAGGTACAAAGGATTAAGTTACAGTGATTGTATTTGTTCAGTAAATTCCCTCTTATAATTGTGTCCTGCCCCCCGAGCGGTGTGTCATACATGGTGACACTCCCCGACCTCCTCCCTGCCGCTCTCTCCCCACTCCCTTGTTCCCTTACCCCCCATGTGTTAGGTCATTTATTATAGATTTGACCCTTAATAAACACAAAACATGTTAGTAGGCAATAACAGAAATCCAAAGTACGGATTTCATATATAGACAAAAATGGATATCACATTGGAGTTTCTATTTATATATCCAGGACTGGGCCACATGAGCACACCTAATTTAAAGGGAGCACCGCTAAAATTTGTGTTTTCTTGTTAAAGAGCAAGAAGATTCAGAAGGGATTAGGAGATAGCATTTTCTGACACGTTGTTCTTTTTATTCATTAAGAAGTTACTGTATCTCATTGTGCATAAAAATCAATAAAAATAAGAGTTTATATTTCAGGTAATTTTAAATTCTAAATTTTACAAGATTCAAAAGAAAATGTATGAGATCAAGATTTGTTAAACCATGTTTGAATATTTTTATATAAGTCTCATGCTTTTATGTGCTCTCCTTTCCACTCCAAGCTTTAATGCTGAATAATATAAAAAGAGCTTACTCTGCCTGATTTCTCTTTAATTTATCATGACAACATAAGCTAAAATGATTTGGAATGAATGATTAAATTATTAGTCAAGGTCCTGCAATGGTTTCTCTGAGAAGAGAATTTTATTGACATTTTGGTCAAAAATGCAGTCAGTGGTGCTAATCTCTAACATTTTTGCAAGTACTGATGTTTTTAACCTTTTTCTTTTGATTCTATAGTTTTGGAAAACTTTGATGATTAAAGCTTTTGTCACTGTAAATACCTGAGTTAAAGCTACAGTGTATGAATACAATTAAATTTATGTATTAGTATTCTTTTCTATGTAACGTCTTTAGAAATACATTAACATAAGATTTTGCCTATGATTATAAAATTGATACACAAATGGATACACAAATGGATATTTGTTTAAGTAGTATCAGCCTACAATAGGGAAAAATATTTGTAGTGACATTATAAATTTTAACTAAGTTAACTTAAATAATTCATTAGAGTTTATAGCAGGTATTCAGTAATATTAGCTAACAATATAAATAATATTAAAAAGATATTAATAAATAATATTATTCAGTAATATTAGCTAACAATATAAATAATATTAAAAAGATATTATTAATAAATAATATTAAAAATATTATCATGCAGATAATCTGAGCAGGAGAATAAGATTAAACTACTTCAGCGGCCATGTGTAGAAGGGGCAGTAATCAGAAGTTAGCAAAGCAAGAACTTTAGCTGAAAGATTTTTGTAGAAAGTTGTCAATGAGATGTGGAAGGGAGAAGTGATATTTGCAGAATCAAAATACAAGACCATTAGCAGTAAATCCAGAGCATAGCAATAGCAAAGTATCCCATAGATGTAAAGAAGTATATCGAGTTGTTCATTCAAAGTAATTGAAGGAAGCAGTTACGATCTGAATAAAAACTAAAAACTCTAAATGCACAAACCCTAAACCTGAATATTGCTCTATTACTTCTTCCTGGAACATCTGTTAGTACTCCCCGGAAAAGCTAATTTACGAAAAAAGATGCTGACTGAGGGTCTTAATTCTGGTTTCTCAGGGTTGAAATCTAGAACAAGTTCATCTTTAGGGTGAGGTGTCCCTTCACCTGCTCATCCAAGCAGGACAAGAAAATAATTGGACCGTTATTGCCAAACTTGTTAGGTAACAAGGTCTCATTCCAGTCATCTGTCAGAACCTGCTGAGGAACAATTTTGTTTTTTACTGTTCTTCATGGTTTGTTGGGTGGCTTTCAATGTTGCTTTGTTTTAACAAATGGAAGTAATAAAGCATGGTGGTGGGGACATGTCACTAATACACACCAATTCCTTCCTGAGGCAACATGAAATACCCTGTCATTTAATGATTTATATGGAAGTTATGAGTACAGACTCAGCACAACCACAGCACACATCCAGGGATTCCTGAAATAAAATTCCAAACCAGAGTCACTTAAACTTCCAGGTCTCACAAAATTAAAATCTTTTTTGTGTGCCTAATCCTTCACCAAAAGACAGATCCGTGATCGTAGTCTATCACTCACTGCTGTGTAATTCAGTTCAACATAATTAGGACTTACAAATTATGAAAAGAAGTTCCTCTCTAATTCTTCTAAGAGAATGGGGATAACATGCATGTTGGTCAGGGACACTCATGAAAGCAACGCATGTAATAATAGGAGTTGGAAAATAGTGATTAAGAGGATAGCCTTGGAACTGGGCAATATTGAATTCTATCTCAACTTCTGTGTCTTACCAACTGGATGACCTGAAATAGTTTATTAGTTATCTATTTCCCCAAATGGGAAAATAATAATAATGGTGACCTCAATGGATTTTTTATAAGAATGAAATTAAAAAATATAAAATATTTAGCAAAATGCTTGGCAATAATGGCTTCTTAAAAAGTTGATAACTATTACATTTTGTTTTTTTGTGTTTTTTTAGTAAATAGAACTGATTTTGTTGTGTATTCCCAACTTATCACTGCAAACTACAGCTCCATGCATTGTGAAAGAGGAATTGAAGGCGCTGCTATCCAATTTGCCTTTCTGATGTCTGACGGTGGAATTTGAAGCCTCTATTATATAGACGTCTGACACAAATTAGGAAATAGCCATGGTGTCATTATAAACATCTCATTTAGGCACCCTATGGGCTAGAATTAGAGTGAATTCAAGGGAGTCTGACAGAACAATTTGTACGAAAAACACTGAAGAGAATTTTTAATTAATTAATTTCTTAATTCCTATGTAAAGAAAAATATAGTTGTCAATTTGTTCAGAAAGTTAATTATATATTAAAATGTGAATGTGCTGTTAGCAGCTGTTTAATTTCTCTTCATTATTGTATGTATTTAAGGTGCACATGATCCACAGTAAAATGATTCCTACAGTCGGTCACAGGACTGTGTCCGTCATCTCACACAGGTCCGTATGTGTGTACCCACCACCTACTGCAATCTTCTCTTTCAAAAATTCCTAGTGTAGAAAACTAGAGTCCTGCTGGAGTTGGTGATTTCTATGTAACTGAAACTTTGCAGACTTTGACCCCCATCTCCCCATTTTCCTCACACTTTTCAACCCTGATAACCTTGCTCTGTTTCTATGAATTTGAGTTTTTGTTTGTTAGTTTTATATTCTAAATATAAGTGACATCACATGATATCTTTCTTTCTGTATCTGTACTTCACTTGCCATAACATCTTCTAGGCCTATCTGCATTGTTGGAAAAGCAGGGTCTCCTTTTTAAGGCTGTATACTCTTCTATTCCTTCATTCATCCATTGATAGACATTTACGTTGCTTCCATATCTCGGCTACTGACCAAGTAGTGCACATAGATATCAGATGTCTTTATGAGGTGGAAAATTCCTCTGGGTGTAATCCTAGGGAAAGGATTTCTAGGTCATATGGTGGTTCTATTTTTAACTTCTTTAGGAATTTCTGTGTTGTTTTTCAAAATGGCTGTTCTCCTCTGCATTCACACTAGTACTACAGAGGATTCCTTATCTCCACACCTTTGCCAACGCTTTGGGTCTCTTGTCTTTTTAGTAGCAGCTGTACTGACAGGCAGAGATAGCTGTTTGATTTGCATTTTCCCGGTGATTTGAGATGCTGAGCAACTTTTCATACACCTGCTGGACAGTCTATTTCCTCTTTGGAGAAATGTCTATGTAGCTCCTTGGCCCACATTTTTCAGATGATTTGTTTATTTGCTATTCAGTTGATGAGTCCATTATATACTTTGGATATTAATCTCTTATCTGATGTATCGCTCTTAAATGTTTTTCCTAATCCGTTGACTGCCTTTCTATTTTGTTAATTGATTCCTTTGATGTGCAGAAACTTTTAATTGGATGTAGTCTCACTTTTTCATTTTGTTGACGGTGCTTTTGGTGAGATCATCACAAATTCTTGCCCAGACCACGATCAAGGAGTTTTTCCCCTATGTTTTTTTCTTGGGCTTTTATTTCTTCAGTCTTATGTTAGGTCTTTTAATACATTTTGAGTTGATTTTCATGCATGGTATAAGATAAGGGTCCAGTTTTATTCTTTTGAATGCAGATATCCAGTTTTTTCCAACACCATTATTAAGGAGACTATCCTAGCTTTATTGTTTTTTCTTGGCAGCCTTGATGAAAAATAGTTGACTATATACACTTGAATTTACTGCTAGGTGCTCTCACATATATATGTTTTTATGGTGGTCCAATACTGTTTAGATTGCTATTGCTTTGTAAATACATTTTTATATTATTTTTATTAAAAGAAGTTTTGGGGGGTTGTTTTTCATTGTTTTTTTTTTTTATTGTTTGGAATTCATTGAGAGTACAAAGAATTATGTTACATTGCCTTGAATTTGTTCAGCAAAGTCCCTCTTATAATTGTGTCCTGCCCCCAAGAGGTGTGCCCCCAAGATGGTGATCCCCCATCTCTCTCCTTCCTCCTGTCTCCCTCATTCCCCTACCCCACCCCTTGTATTAGCTCATCTACTGCCTTCATATTAGAATTAAGTACATTGGATTTTTACTTCTCCATTTTTGTGATGCTTTACTAAGAAGAATGCATTTCACCTCAATCCAGGTTAATGTAAAAGATGTAAAGTCCCCATCTCTTTTAATGGCTGAATAGTATTCCATGGTATACATATACCACAGCTTGTTAATCCATTCCTGGATTGGTGGGCATTTAGTTTGTTTCCAAATTTTGGCAATTGTAAATTGAGCTGCAATAAACAATCTAGTTCAATTGTCCTTATGATAAAAAGTGGTTTTTTTTTCTTCTGAGTAGATGCCCAGTAATGGGATTGTAGGATCAAATGGGAGGTCTAGCTTGAGTGCCTTGAGGTTTCTCCATACTTCCTTCTTAAAAGATTCTATTAGTTTGCAGTCCCACCAGCAGTATCCACATCCTGCCAGCATCTGCAGCTTTGAGACTTTGTGATGTGGACCATTCTCACTGGGGTTAGGTGATATTTCAGGGTGGTTTTGATTTGCATTTCTCTGATGATTAGGGACATGAGCTTTTTTATAAGTTTCTTAGCCATTCGTCTATCTTCTTAAGAGAAGGTTCTATGCATGTCCTTTGCCCATGATATGGAATTGTTGGGATTTTTTTGGTTGTTGTTGATTAATTTGGGTTCTCTGCATATCCTAGTTATCAAGCTTTCATCTGATTCATAATATGCAAATATCTTTTCCCATTCTTAAGGTTGTCTATTTGTTTTGGTTGTTGTCTCCTTAGCTGTACAGAAGCTTTTCAGTTTAATTAAGTCCCATTTGTTTATTTTTGTTGTTGTTGCAATTGCCATGGAAGTCCTCTTCATAAAATCTTTCCCCAGGCTGATATTTTCAAGTGTTTTTCATACACTTTAAAAGAAGTTTTTTGAAAACATTTTTAACAGACTTGTCAATTAAATCTTGAGGATTCGTGTTTGCCACAAGGGACCATATCGCCAGAGGTTGGGGGTAATGTTAGTCTGACCATGACCTAAGTGACAATTATTCTGAACCAAAATCACCCATATTCAGTCCTATTGTATAAATTCATTTACTCTTTTTAAGTTTAGATCAAAGCTTCCAAAAGTTCAAATATTGTTTCATTTTAAAGTCTTAAACTGTTTTGTCATAATTATACCATAGAAAGAAACATACTAGTCTCATTATCAAAAAAGTCCAATAATCAAGGATTTTTTTTGGTTATAAAACTGTAGTTATTAGAGTTTCATACATGCTATAGCTTTTAAATAATAATAACTCATTCTTTTATAAACTAAAAAAAAAAGATTTACCTAAACTTCACTTTTAAATAATCTTTTCATTAAATGCTAAATCATGTTACAAAGGACATAAAACAGTCATGCAAAAGTAAAGGAATAAAAAGACCTTATAAGATTCATTTAAACATTATTTACTCAGAATATCTCCAAAAACAACATATTTATTTTTCTCTTTACTGTGATTATTTTAATTTTTCTAGATATTATATTTATAAATAATGATTTTTATACACTTTAATATTATGAATTAAGTATGAAAATTAAGGATGCAAGTAAAAATTAATTATCCAGGCTTTGCGCCTGTGGCTTAAGTGGCTAAGGCACCAGCCACATACACCTGAGCTGGTGGGTTTGAATCCAGCCCAGGCCCACCAAACAACAATGATGGCTGCAACCAAAAAGTAGCCAGGTGTTGTGGCGGGTGCCTGTAGTCCCAGCTACTTGGGAGGCTAAGACAGAAGAATTGCTTGAGCCCAGAAGTTGGAGGTTGCTGTGAGCAGTGATGCCACAGCACTCTACCCAGGGCAACAGCTTGAAGCTCTGACTCAAAAAAAAAAAAAAAAAAAAAAATTAGTTATCTAGATGACTCATTGAGTTGTTATAGATTAAATAACTAATAACTAAAATTCTTAGAAAAGATGTGGAACATAGCAATTGCTCAACAAATATTATCTGTGTTTCATATATTCTCAGATAACTTTTCTAATATATTATAAACTGTCACCGTGGGAATGTAAAATTAGGTTACATAAAAATATGTACTAAATATTAAAGACTGTGTAAAATGCTAGTCTCTGTTTTCAACCTCTTCACTTAACTTTTAGCTGTTGCAAAAACATTAATTTTTTTCAGGGCACTAAATACCTGCTTATGTTCTGTTTTAGTATCAGTCTAAATTTTTCTAGAAGTACATTTTTAACTTTGTCAACACACCCTTAACATATTTAGAAAGTTTTATGCTTTATTTTCCTTCTATTTCTACATTTTCCATTTCTATGATCACTGAAGGTAGGGTAGACTGACTGATATGTCGTATTTTCAGATTTCAACCATGAAGCAGTCCTATCAGATTCACTAACCCTCAAGAAAAGAGCAAACGTAATGCTGTGATACTTGCAGGACTAGTTATCTGCCTAAGAAAGATGCAGTCTGAATTAGAAGTATTGACTAAGGGCCAACGCAGGTCCATGAACATAAAAAATAGCTACAAGATTCTAAAGATTCTAAAACAGAACACACACACACATACACACACACACAGAAGATGCAGAATGCTAGAATAAAACTAGGAAGACCAGATGAAGTTGTCTGCGTCGAGGCAATAAGCATCTCTTCCGCTGCTGTGCCAGGTGCTTTCAAGGGAAGCTATTTAACTTTAATTTAGATGTAACTGAATTAAGAAAAATAATATAAGCCTCCAAAGAACAACGGCAGAAAAAATTAATAAATACCTGTATATGTTATTTAAAAACAGTCTGTTCTGAAGATATTAATACCATGTAAATACCAGTAAAGTATGATAAGCAAAATGGTTTCATCATACAAAAAGGACCTTTTATTCAGAAGAATTCATACTGAATTTGAAGATAACATTCAGGTTTGTGGTAATTAAAAAAGAAAAGGTATGTAATTATTTGGATACCCATCCGCTATCATTAGTTAGTAGAAAATAGAAATGAAGTATATTTATTGCCTAAGTATATTTAATGTCATTTATTATCTCCTTACCACTAAAAAGTGTTATTTAAACTATGATGCTTCTTAAAATCCATGTCATCTTTTATTTGGGACTATAAGGCAATTTGATCTTAATCCATAAAAATATCATTTTAACAAGTTCATGTACTATGGGATAATTATGCAAGCGTATGATTTAGGGTCTATTATGTCTAGAAGTTTCATGTCACCTATTATATTTTCTAGCAATGTGGCTGGTCAACATGAATAGCAGTTTCCTAAAAAATGGTTATATCAAGGTCTCTCTTAAAGAGTTACATCAAAATAAATGGAAAAATACACGTACGTGTCCTTATTCCCTCTGCCAGTCAGTCTCTCCCTTATCCAATACTTTTGGAAGGAACTCGTAATAATGCTGAAAAAGGTTCACAGTCCAGATAAAGGGGGGGTTGGAGATGGCTGCTGGGTTATTTCTCTTCACATTTCAGAGTCTGTTGCAGGCTTCTGATTAAAGGAGCTAATTTTGTTCTTTTTAAAATTGAGAGAAAAAAACTAACATGGTTTTTCCCCCTGAGACCATCTCAGCAATAGCCTTTTAATTATCCTCTGTGGTAAAAATAACAAGCAACAGATTTTAATAAAAAATCCTCACTTTGGGGGATTATGTGAAAGGAAAATATCTCTTAGTAAAAGGTAAAATTAAACGGATTGTTTTAATTGACATGAAAAACTACAGTTTAACGGCTGCTTTCATATCTGCACGCTGTCCGTACCGTCTGGGGTTCTATCTGCAGGGCAGTGTGGACCCAGTGTCTCTGAAGGTTTTGTTGTATCGCCTTCAATCCATGGACAGTATTGCATTTCCTTTTGTATGTGTGAGCAAACATTGCATTTAGTTTTTTATTTTTGCATTTTGCACAGCTCACTGAAATACAATATAAAGTATTTAATTGCTTATTCCTCCAACTGCTGAAGTATATATTTTCACGATAGGTTTAAATTAAAGACTCAAAATCAAAGTTATTGCTTTTTTAATATGCATATGAAGTTATGTACACTGAAGTTTATAGTAAGTGACAACATTAATGTATCTGCCAGCTGTAATTACTTGAGTAGAACCCTCATTATAACAACAGGAGACCTACAGTCTCCTTTGGAATGTTGTACAAATCCTGAGTGGGATACCTTGAAAAGTACACCTGGATTAAAGTTGGGTGTCTTTAGATAATAGGAAAACATATGGTTCTGTATATATTTTTGTGGGTTAAAACTACTTTTATCTAATCTCTTAAAATAATTTCACTTTGCCTTTAGATCATACATTAAAAATGTGAAATCTAAAGAGTAAAAGAAATTATCATTTATATTACATTAGTTTATAGCATTTTTAATTTCCAGAAGTGATAGAAACTTCACAGTATCTGGTATTAATGCAGGGTTACCTATGAATGAGAGATACTTTCTATAGATTCAGGATTTGTATTCTTTTGAACGAACGTATGTAAATCCAGTGACTGTATACGGTTACCACTGAAGCATCTTGTATTTCCTGCTCGGTTCCTTGGAGTCTAGTTAAACATACAGTAGATTCTGAAATGTAATCTTATCACATCTTTATCAAGTTAGTGGTCAGACACTGTAGGTATAAAGAGTCCTAAGAAATCATTTCTGGCTTTTAATCAGTATACGAAACAAACAAAGCAAAGAACCAGAAACCACCACAACACGACAAGTGTCATACAACGGGATATTTAAAGGCTCTAGTAGAAACAACAAGGAGGACAATACATTTAGGGACAGCTAAGGATAAAGTGGCATTTGGGGTTTAAGCAGATTCTGGAGTGCCATGACTGGGAGTCACCTTAACCTTCCTCTGCTGCAGTTTTCTCATTTATAAAATAGACCTGGTGTTAGACATAACTCAGTAGGGTTTGTTGTGGATTAAATAGAAAAGACATAGAACACAGTCAACATAGTATCTGGGAGATACAAGAGTTTACTAGATGTAGTTGGTTTTTTCCCCCTTAAGTTTCTGACCTAAAGATACAAGTGAGGGAGTTTTCAATGCAGGGGGATAGAAAAAGCTGCTACTAATATCAGTGAAGCATTTGGCAAGGCTGAGCTGCACTACGCCCAATACAGCCCGAGGATTATCTGTGTCCAAATTGCTTGTGGAAAGGGAGATGCTTTTTAAAAATGCACAGACTACATTAAAGCATAATTACTGGTGGGCGAGACTTAGAATTTTAGCTAACAAGGTTGCCGGCTGCCCGCTCTCATGCGTGCTTAAACATAAGAACTGCTAATGCAGAATATTAAAAACACCAACTGTAAAACTCCAGAGGCCATCAGGATTTGGGACTTGGGAAAAGGAAAAACATTGCAGAAAGAGAGCAAGAAGGAAGAGCCAGAGCTGCAGGTGAGGGAGCACTGTCTAAGAAGCGACGGGAGGGTTTCAGAAAATTCAGAAGTCCTTGCCCCTAACTCTTATTCTACAATTATCTCTTTAGGTTAAAAAGAAATATTGCAAGCATCCCCAGAATCATACAGTCATAACTTGTATTTAAAAACACCCATCTAAAAGAATCCCAAAACACCAATTTAAAAGAACCCCAAACTGTAGAGTTGAAGGCCTCAGACGCTCTTAGGCCTTCTTTCAGGCTATAACTTCTGTTCCATTTGATGAAGTCTACAATTTCCTTACTTGACCTCTCTTCTTGATGAATGTTTAGATCACCCAGATGATATCCGTGGCATGAATATGTCTGTTTCCAACTATAAGAGTTTGACTCTTCTCCTTGTAACATTTTTATTGACAAATTGCTCTCCAAATGTATACCAATTTGCATACTTCTCAAGGAAATATTTTTGGAAGACATTTTTAATGAATAAGGTGCATTTCTACATGCCTTGTGTGCACAGGCACCAATTTTCATTTTATTATGCTGTATATTTTCAAGGTCATTTGTATATCCATCTTTAAAATATACATAGTATCAGTAGTATCTCCTGGACCAGAGGGAAAGGATGTCCAGTGTAATCACAATGTCTGCCTTCCTGGCAATGGTCAGGCAGATTTGGATGCTGCCAATTACGAAAAGGTCTGAGAAGCTCAGGGTCCCTCAGATGTGATGCTCAACCCAGGCAATGCACGCCCTCCACCCGGGCTTTTCTGCTGTACCCCTGTGCAAATTTGGATGCAAGAGGAATCAGTGAAGGCTAAAGTGGAGTTTAGGATGTGTACCAGGTGGTGAATCTTCCACTATGGCCAAGCAGGCTCAGTCTTGTGCTCATATCACTGATACCGCTGCATACTAAGTTGTCAGCTTGTGTGTTGTGGAAAATCTCACCTGTTTCCCACACCACACCCCTGGTTCTGATGTGCATAAGAACTCTTAGTGCTTTATTTTTACACCTAACCTTAAAATTGTTTGCTCTGAAGGTTTTCTCTCTCTGATGGTGGAAAATAATGTGGTTTTAATTTCCATTTCCTTATTCATTATGAAACTGGGCTCTTCTGTGATTAATTAGTTATTTCGATTTCTTTATCTATAAAATGCTTATTCTTATTTGGTTCATTTTGCTACTGAATTTTTTTTTCTTTTTTAGTTCCAAGAGTTTTTAATGAAGTCCAGTTCATTGTACATGTTACAAATCTCTTCCTAAAATGTCTGGCTTATATTTTGCCTGTTTAATAGGGAATACTGATGGCAAGAAATTTTTCACTTGAATCTTCAATTTTAATTTCAAATGGAAGATAGACTAATTTGTCAGTCCTTTCCTGTATGAGTCATCCTTTTCTGTTCTGTTTTTAAAAGCACCATATAACTTGATGTTACAATGAAATTCTTCTTTATTTTTTCTAGATGACTTAAATTTTTCCTTTTAAATTTAAGTATTTCATCCTACTGATTTTTCTGTATAGGATGGAAGAAAAGGATCCAATTCATTCTTCCCCATATGCATAAGAAATTGAGTAGTATATATTTTTCTCTCTTCTATGTGGACAACTCCACAGATTTGTATATGGGTTTTCTGTCTCATTCTGTTATTGTATTTGTCACTTATTAGGACTGTACTAGCAGCAAATACATTTGATATTTCCATTTCCAAAAGAGTAGTAGTATAGGCTATCTAATCAGAATTAATTCAT
>CAUYPK010033718.1:20000-55792 GCA_963574355.1 Loris lydekkerianus
TATTAAACCTATTCAATCAACCTCTGATAATTTGGCAATTATCTGCAAACATAAGCTTGTAAACATCTGCAAAATGTGTTATTTTAGCAACTTGAACTTATATATTCATATAATATAAAGTATATTCTAATTTAATTGCATTTCAGAATTTTAGTTTTCCATTTTCTTATAACATGATAAGTACTTCTGAAGAAAATCCTTGGAACATTATAGTATAATTGTTTTGATTTCAGGCTGGCCAACAGCGATGGTGGGAACAGGAAATTAAAATAAATGGGAATATTCAAAAGGGAGAATTAATTACATATAACTTGACCGAGCTAATTAAACCAGAAGCTTATGAAGTTCGACTGACTCCTCTCACCAAATTTGGTGAAGGGGATTCAACAATTCGTGTGATCAAATATAGTGGTAAGTAACCTTTTATTCAAAACTATTTATTTGCATATTCAGTCATAGAGAATATTTAGGTTGCAACTCTCTACCAAATTTACTTAGAAACAAAGTAAAATGTAGCATATTAATTTTGAATCATCAGCCAACTGACTAAAAATCAAACCAAAACCCCCAAACAAACCAAGGAAACAAGCCCCAAACCTTAATCATCACAAACTGTAATATATGACTAGAAATTTGGACGTAACAGAATAATGCTTTCATGAACCCTGCAGCTATGTGCTAACGTCAGCCATGCTCCTTAACTTTTGTGTGCTAACGTCAGCCGTGCTCCTTAACTTTTGACCCTCAAGTTGTGCAGCAATATTGATTTGCATTTTTTCTTTTCAAATTCTTAATGACTAACATTTACAACACTAAGAAGTAATGAAATACGATCAAAATGTTTTTGCGGGTTTTTTTAATGAAACTTATAGGCTTCAATTTTAGAGCAGTTTAGGTTTATTGAAAATTAAGCAGAAAGTACAGAGAGCCCCTTTTCCCCCATGCACTTTCCCCTACTCATAACATCTTACATTATTGTGGTACGCTTGTTGTAATTTATAAACAACTATTGATACATAATGACTAAAGGCAATAGTTTATATTAGGGCTAGTTATTTGTATTGGACAATTATATGGATTTTGACAAATTGTAATTTCTTTATCCCCTATTGCAGTGTCATACAGGATGGTTTCACTGCCCTGAAAATCCCCTATGCTCAACCTGTTTCTCTCCCTTCCCACTCCAGCCCTGGCAACCACCAGTCTTTACAGTGTATATCATTTCTCTTTCTCCAGAATGTCAGATCCTTGGGATCAAGAGCATGTAGCCTTTTTAGATTGCCATGTTTTACTTAACAATACACATTTAAGATTTTCTCATGCCTCTTGGGCCTTGATAGCTTGTGCCTTTTTATTTTTGAATAATATTCCACACCATAAATATATTACAGTTTATTTATTTACCTATTATTAAGGGATATCTTAGTTGCTGGATCATATCGTTTGATACCATGACAATTCTTTTTTCTAATTGCAAATGTTAAATGTGTCTAAATATCTATGTGTGTGTGTGTTTGGAATAATGTGCCTTCATAAATTACATGCATGAAATATTTCTTCACTAGTTAAGTGTCCTTCCTGTTTGAGCAAAAATTAAAACTAGTATAGAAAGGTGAAAAAACTGAAAGTTTATCTTAAACTTCATCTAGAATTAATTCTCAAAGAGAAGCAGTGACAATCAGATATATTTAGGGTATACCAAATGGATTTCAACTTTTAAAAGTGGAAATTGTGTGAATTTTAGAATTATAATGTGAAGTGCTAGCTCTAGAGTTTTCACTGTAGTTTTCAGGGTTGAATGAATCACTGGTGAAATAATTTATATTTATTTAATTGCTTCAATATTCTTTGTATCGGTGATTATCAGGGCTTGAGTTACAAAAATTATAGAATATTTTGCAACTGAAATTCCTCATTGTTATCGGCGTTAAGAATATTTTTCCTACTCAAAGGGAGCACTAAATACTGTCAGAGTGAAAAATAAAGTATTAAAAAATCATTGAAGTTGTTTGTAACTATACTCAATTTTTATTACAAAATTAAGATGTATAAAAGTGAAATATTTGTGGATTATTAAATAATATAAAAACATTAAAGTATTGGCTCATGTCTATAATCCCAGCACTCTGGAGCCCAAGGCAGGTGGATTTCTTGACCTCAGGAGTTCAATATCAGCCTGAGCAACAGTAAGACCCCTATGTCTACTAAAAATAGAAAAACTAGCAGGGCGTAGTGGCACATGCCTGTAGTCCCTGTTACTCAGAAGGCTGAGGCAAGAGGATTGTTCACACCCAAAAGTTTGAGGTTGCTGTGAGCTAAGACACCATGGCATTGTACCCAAGGTGACAGAGTGAGACTTGGTCTCCAAAAAATAAAAAAAAATTAAAAAGAGTAATTTCATATATATTTTTCAGTGCAGTCCTTTAAAATGTGAATTTTTTAATTTTAGTGACATGAATATTAGAATCAGCTCCATGATTCTATTTGACAAACCATTAGGTAATGTCTGAGATATTTTTCTAAATTATCTAGTTTCGTATATTTTATGAAATATGAATTATTGTATCATTTTATCTAATATTTATGCTTCCTTACCCTAAAAAAAAAAATATATAGACTATTTTATAGGGGGACATTTAAAAGCATGCATTAGCATCCATTTCTTTTAAAACATTAAGATATCAGGACCTAGAAAGCTTCAGTGTCCTGCACAGTTAAACTAATAAGGAATGACAGATCCTGACTGGAACTCAGATAAACCCTTCCATGACAGAGTAATTTACTTCTTTGCAAATAAGGAGATGATTATGACTTTCCTAAAAAGAGATATTGCAGTAGTTTTTATTGAAAATTCTGAAGCAAACTGAAAAATACATGTGGGTAGAAAATAGATCTTTACTTTTAGTTTTAAGTTTTATAAAGCATTTTTACATTCTTAAGTGTATACATATTAAAATTGTCAACATTTTATATATTTATGTATATTTATATATTATTTTTTATATATTATAGATTTGGGCAAATAATACTTTCATGGTATACAGGTATTAAATTAGTCTGCTTGGGCTGCCATGATGAATAATCATAGACTGGGTGGCGTAAACAATAGAAATTCAGGTCTCACAGTTACAAAGTCTGGAAGTCCAAGAGCAAAGAGGCAGCACAGTTGGTTTCTGGTAAGGGATCTCTTCCAGGCTCGCAGATGGCTGCCTTCTCATTGTGTCCTCACATGGCAGAGAGAGAGAGAAAGAGACAGAGACAGAGAGACAGAGAGACAGAGAGAGAGCTCTCTGGTGTCTCCCTCTCCTCTCATAAGGACACCAATCCCATTGGTTTAGGGCCCCACCCTTATAACTTCATTTAACCTTAAATACCTCCCTAAAGGCTCTCACTTCAAATACAGTCACATTGGGGATCAGGCTTAATAACATCAATATTTGGAGGACATAATTTAATCTATGACAAACATTTATAAGAAATTATGCATGCAAGGTCAAGTGAAAAAAGAAAAAAATGGACTCATCGCAATACTTAGAATTGCAAATTTTCACAAAGTTAACTGTGCTATATATAGTGATTTTGGTCACAAAAATATTGGAGAAGATTCAGTTAAAATTCATTCTGGTCAGAGGTTATATGCAAATGCCACATTCCTTCAGAGTAAATTATGATTCAAAGATTCTTCTTCGAAAGGTAGTACATAGAATTTTTTATAAATTTATATTAACTGTGAAATAAATTTTTACTAATTGATTTTTCAAATTAAAGCATACTGATAGGTTGCAAGAAAATGAAATTGTTATTTTTAGTCCATTTCCAATGGAATTGGTAAATGTACAGTCTCTTTTCTGTTATTCATTTCATAATTTGGTATGTGGAATGCAGAAGCAGAAAAATAAGGTAATAAGAATTGTCTTCCTTATGTAGAAATAGCAAAAATAATGGAAAAACTTACTCAGTTTATTAAAGCTGATGTTAATGAAGAAATGTAACCATTTTATGTGAATATGCTTTGTGCACATCTGTGTGTTTTTTGCCTGTCATTCTTCAGTTTAGTCAGAAATACTAAGAAAATGACTAAAATAAACATAAAGTTCTGCAGGGTAGATTAACTGCTTATTGTAATCTTGGGAACCACAATCACTCTTTCCTTTATCCAGAATGGAATTTTCTCTCAGGGTGATAAATACCTAATCAATATTTACAGACACCATTTTGTCTCTTAGATAAGATATATATTTATTGATGTTTTAGTAAAATTTAAAGTACTCATTTCTCTTTGGGTAAAAATCAATTGGCACTTGTATTGAGACCATAATTAGTTTTCTGAAACAAATACTTACAAATGTGCATAAAAACACAAAACATGTGGCTTATAGAAAACGTTGTGTGCATACATACGTGTGTGTGTGTGTGTGTGTGTGTGTGTGTGTGTGTAATTCAAGTGGCATTGAAAGTTACTTGGTTTAGGACACATTGTGATATGATGTAACATTGCTTTATTTTCATATTTATCATGTTAGGCTCATTAAGAGTTGGTAACATTAAAAGACAAAATGTAACTTCTCTTGGATAATCGCTTGCTAAACTGTCTGCTGCCTACGGTCAGCCTCAATTTTTACATCTGGGCTTTTTTGTTGAATGCTGGTTAAGGTATAAAAGGTTAGCAGTACTATTCCTTTAAAAATGAACAAATACCTCATGTTATTTTACTGATCTTTTTGGGACTTTGAGTCTGTTTTAGCTGAGGTCCAAATTAGATTGTATTCAATCGTCTAGAACAAAATGAATGGATTTCTGGTATATTTCTCTATGGCCACAGTGGGAAAGAACACTACGTTTGAGAGGAACTGTGAGGAACTGTGAGACGCTGATTAGGGTTTTGTTTATAAAATGCAGTCACACCATACTAACATTGTTTTGTTTTTGTTTTATGGTTTTCTTGTAGCTCCTGTAAATCCTCATTTAAGTAAGTATATTTTCACTTTTAAAATGGAACTATATTTCATAATTAAGAAAAGTAGCACATGTATAAATATACAAAGATTATTTAGCAACTTTTCTTATTAAAATGCCATAGTATAACGTCAGTAAAATTGGCATTAAAAAAATTAATAAAATTGCTGTTAAATGTGAATTTTAAATTCCAAAGGACACATATTTAAAGATAAATCATTTAATACTAATAATTTATATTTATAAATGTTCCTAAATATGGAAACATGGAAGCATTTTCTAAACTGTGGGATAATCTTTTGTTGAATTACATATCATTGTTATTGTTGTTTTATGTCTCTTTGATTTTAATTCTATATTCTACTCATAAAAGACTAAAGTTGTTTACAAAGTTGGTGTTCAAAGGAATTGATCAATGTTTTTCTTCACCAACTTTAAATCTCAGTGTATTTGTTCTGATTTAGGTTAAATTCTGGAACTTTTGGAAAATTATTCTTATTTTTTATATATGTATTTTTTATATATGAAAAATAATCCCATATATGAAAACCTCTGTATCCCTTGAAAACAAATTTCGAACTAAAAAAAGGAAATACAGTAAAAATTTCACTCTAAAATAAAATAGCAATCTATGAAAGCTTTACCATATATACTCGAGTATAAGCCGAGTTTTTCCGGCACGAAATTTGTGCTGAGTTCGGTTTTGGCATAAATTTTGTGCTGAAAAAAAACTCGGTTTATACTCGAGTATATATGGTATATTTTTAATGTAAGGGTAGATTTTTGTAGGTTTAGGGAATGACTGAAGAGGGTAGGTTTATACAGGAAGGCCAATGGGCATTAGGTTTCTTTTTCCTGGGTTTTGAATCTTTCTTCACAATATTGGGAAGAATTCATGGAAATAAGGAAAAATTGTAGACATTATATAAAGTAGAATATTTAAATTATCTTTATTTTTATGTGGCCCCTAAAACTCGGCCAAGATCATTTTGTAATTAGAAAACTAATAAAAATTCAAGATCTATTCAATTCTCAGTTCTGTATCTTCGTGAAAATCCTGGACTTTATTACTTTCCTAGTTTATGAGATCTTTTGATAATGTAATAGTACATTGGCTTTTAATCAGTTTAAACAAGGCCATAAATTTTCATTATCTATCAAATAAGCTTTATTATAATAAACCTTTTTATGAATAAACTTCTTTGCACATATTTATAATTATTGCATTTAGTCACAGAATAATCATAAAATTGTGGTTCTGACGAGTTGTTTTTCTTTTATAATTTTTCTTGCCAACTTTTTTATAAAATTCCTTTAGTAAGAGGTTTCTTTACTGTAAAGATAAATGTCCTCAGAAGTAATGAAGAACTTGACTTTGCTTATGTATCTATTTTCAACTATTATAGCTATTATAATAGTGTAAAAGAATTATGTCATATAAAATAACCTGAATTATGTAGAATCTTAGGCATATATAACTTTTTTACAGTTTCATAAGCTATATTATTAAACTATTGAGAGGCTTAAACATTCAATGTTTAAAATGTTCTTGTTCATTTTTAAAGACAAAATTGTTTCTTGTTTTAAATAAGATATTAAATTATAAAAATATATAGTTAAATAGTGTTATAAAAATTCATTATGCATAATTTTATATACCATATAAAAATTTTGGCAACAAACTTATAAACTGAAATTCCTAGCCTACACATCTGTATTTGACATCTTTTCGTGTGTGTATGTATATGTGGGTATACATATATATAATACAGAGTTAAAAAACTGAAAACAGTATTTAAAATGAAGAAGTACCCTTACAGGATCATTGTAACTGCAAAAGAGCATCTAGGTATAACATGTTGTACCTACAAGACATTTTAATAAAGATCTGGGGCATAAATATGAGTCTAATAAATATTTTATATGCAAAATCATTTATCTAGAAATTTACTAATTTTGATTTCTTTGAAAACTTATATTTTCTGTAATTCTACTTTTCTGGTATGTAAAATATAAATAAGTACAGAGGGTCAGCAAGTCTTTAATCTGGAAAACAAAATTTAAGAAAAATCCAAAAACTTATTCCTTAAATTTAATGTTTTATTTTTATAAGTAAGTTTCAGTTGTTTTCAATTAATTCAGGTATATTATCCCAACCAAGGAGTCCATTGCCAAGGATTTCTGATCAATCTAGCCCTCTGCAGGCAGAGTGGGGGAAGACTGGGCCCTCAAGCAGGAGTCTCTGTTCTTTAGATGTTTATATCTCTCTGAATTCCAGAAAATCTGGATTATGTTTGCCTTTTTCATTTATTACCTGACCTTAGCCAATGTTTCCCCCTAATTGAACCTTGTGAGTAAGGAAAATTGTGATTTCATATACTTGTTATAAGGTTGAATGAAATAATATACACTATATTTAATTTTTCTCAATTAAGGATATACATTGATTCATTATGTGTCTAGTGGATCTTACCAACTTCTATATTTACACCTGTTTTTCAAGTAGGGTACATCCCAGTAGGAAAACCTTGGCTACCTGTTGGTGATATTCCCACCCACATTTCAGGGACAGTGGAAAAAATTTCTGTCTGTACGTGTTGAGTCTGAACTCAGCTTATAGTAGGTGTCCAGGAAACCACAGCCCTTCCTCAGGGTCTTCATAAGCTCTTTGTATTGCTCCATTTCAAGTAAATGTCAAGCATTTGGGAAACCTACATTCACATAAATTATGAAAGATGACTACTTTTCAAAGTAATTTGCTATTATCTTCCCTAAGCAACTTCTATTTGGATATATATGAACGCATTTGTAAACATGCATGGACAAATAAAAACTCAAGGTATACATCTTTAAAACATCATCATGTAATATAATAAAGGTAATTTTCCAATTAACAGGGTTTTATTTGTTCCTATATATACAATTCAGGCATGCATTACACTCTTTAATTTCAGAAGAAAATGGTTTGGGTTTTAATTATTCAATGAAACTTACATATGAAAATACTTTTCTTTTTCATTAAAATACAAGTTTTACGTTTAGTTATAATCTTGTGCACGGTTACGGCTATGGTGCCATTATCACAATGTTGCATTGTTAATGCTGTGTGATGTTTTAAATTTTTCTTGTAAAAGTATGGGGATGTTTGTATTAATTTAATTAATATTAATTACCTTAATCAAAATTTGTTAACAGGAGAATTTCACTGTGGATTTGAAGATGGCAACATTTGTTTGTTCACCCAAGATGATACAGATAATTTTGACTGGACAAAACAAAGTACTGCAACAAGAAATACAAAATATACCCCTAACACAGGGCCTAATGCTGACCGCAGTGGCTCCAAAGAAGGTAGGAGGGTACGGAGCGTTGTGCTCATAGCAATCAGAGTCTTACAAATATGAGTCTTGCTAATATGAGCTGTGAGAGTATTCTTGTATAGCTGTGCACGGTGGCTCACACCTGTAATTTCAGCACCCTGGGAGGCTGAGGAGGGTAGATCGCTTGAACTCACAAGTTCAAGACCAGCCTAAGCAAGAGCAAACACCATCTCTACTAAAAATTGAAAAACTAGCCAGGCATAGTGGTGCACGCCTGTAGTCCCAGAGGGGGAGGCTGAGGCAAAATGATTGATTGTTCAAGCCCAAGAGTGTGAGATTGCTGTGAGCTATGACACCATAGCACTCCCAGGGCAACAGAGTAAGACTCTGCCTCATAAAAAGAAAAAAAAAAAGTATTCTTGTGTATATTTGAAGATATGGAATAAAACATTAAATTTTATGACAGTATTAATTATTTAGATATTTCCAAATATTGTAGATATTTTTTCTTAGATCTCCCTGATACATATACTTGGGAGTGGGGATTTTTTTGATAATTTAAGTCTAATCTTCAATTTTTTCTCAAATTTTTATATATCTTTAATTAGGTAGATGATTTATTCTTTATGTTACAGCCACTATTAGTTACATATACCTATAGACCTCATAAATGAGGTACAAATCCTATCAGTCTTTGTATAACAATCCTAATATTTTTCAATGATTTGAAATTTCATGTGCCTAATAATAATTGTATTTAAGCTTTTATCTTGTCTGTTTCAAGGTTTTTATATGTACATTGAGACATCACGACCCAGATTGGAAGGTGAAAAAGCTCGACTGCTCAGCCCTGTCTTCAGCATAGCTCCCAAAAATCCCTACGGACCGACAAACACTGCGTACTGTTTCAGCTTCTTTTATCACATGTACGGACAGCACATAGGTGAGACGGCAGGAATGGTGCTTATTGTGCAGGAATGCATAGCTAAGGAAAAAGGCTCACAAACACTCAGCACAAAAACAATTTTTGTCAAAGAATTCTGGAATTGGCTTTTTAACTGATACATTTGCAAGTTGCAAAATGAGATACTAAAAATTTTTCCCTATCTTTTAATTTCCCAAATTTAGGTCAGAATTTGAAATTTTTGAGCATTACCCATCTCCTCTTGGAGTTTAATTCAGGCCGACCATCAACAATTAAACACTCTGTGAGATCTTGTAGAGACAGCATAATTTCATTTGTTTCTTTCCAAAGAAATTTGACTGAATAGTGACTCAGTGCCTATTCATCATGATGCAAAAGAACATTGTCCTGTAGTAGTGCTGGAAGTTACTTGTAGCACCATCCTCATGTTTGGAATATTGGTGTGACTTTTCTCTCCTTTATAAAGCATCCCTAACATGCCTCGTACAATTAAGGATGGGCTAGGATCTGAAGAACATAAAAAGGTGACGTCTCATCCCCTGCCCTTAGAGACACACAGGATAGAGGCCCAGATGAGTAAACCCATGACTGTCAGAGACCACAGACCCCTGAGAACAGACCTAGCAAACCCCTGTGTGTGGTGGGGGCAGGGCGAGAGCCGGCAAGTTTACAATTCTTTCTACGAATTTCTACACAATTCTAAAATTCAGAAGACTGAACACTAATTTTTTAAAATATTTCACTATTTGGCAGTACATGTTAGCCTGATTTAATGACCTGAATGGATACAAACAACTTTATAGCTTTATTTATACCATTTGCACTATTTGCAGCAAAAATATTACTGGATTCTGCTCCAGTAATATACGAGAAATATGTCTATTACCTTTCTAACAGAGGACAAAATTGTGAAGCATATCTAGCCCCACAGAGTTTAGGCAAGGAACTATGAATCTGTATCTGCTTAAAGAATAAGGCAAATGCTTCAAAACCAAGGGAAACATTTCCCCTGGGCTCACAAGGGGGGCATGTGTTCTCTGGGAGGAGATTAGCACAGATAGGACTAAGGCATTGGTAATGAGTAAGTAAAATATGGGATGTTAGGATATTAATGTCTGTATATACATTAATTTAAAAATAATATATATGTTGGTATAAACTAAAAAAATTAGACACACAACATATAACAGTTACTGTATTACATAAACTAAGTAATGCTCTTAATATGTTTGTCAAAGTGAGACTCTTTTTACAGTAAAACTGAAATTCAAGACATTTATATAAGTTTCCATTACTGTCTGTGCTGGAACTAAAATAAATAGCCAACACTATTAACCTTCATTCTTCACAGGAGAGGAAAAGATAAGTTCCTTCAACATGCAGTCAGGAGATCTGGGCCGGAACTTGGCTATAGCACTTAGGGACCCCACGACTGTAGAGAAGTCACTTTAAATGTCTGTATCTTAGTTTTCTAATCTGTAAAATAGGAATAACAGTGCCCATGTCAGAAAACTGTAGTTTAAGTTAAATGAGATAACACACAAAATATCTGCTGTCAGATGGCAGATGCTCATCATCTCGGATTATCTTGAATCTCGAGTAGCTATAATAATAAAGTAATAGCTGACAGTGACAGAATACTCAGCAGGGACCAGGACGCATCGTGGGTTATTTCTCTCACTCTTCACAATGAAAACTTGTGCTCAATTCAAATCATTATCCTGTGTTTCAAATAAGAAAACTGAAATACAAAGAATTTAAATCACCATACCCACCCTGTGGCTAATTAGAAGTGAAACCATAATCCAAGTAAGTGAAGCCCTAGTCCACGTCTAGGAAGCTGAGCACAAAGCCTGTTCAACCACAGTGCAGGAAGATGGGGGGAGTGTGGTGAGAGCTCAGCTAAGGACGTGACACTTCTTTAGTAGACAGGGTGAAGTATGGCACATTTTGTGCAAACAAAAAATATAGCAGGATCTTTGATTTAGGAAAATAAAGATTATGAGAGTGGGTGAAATTATTACAAAACAGATTCTGAACTAGAAAAGCACTTAAAAAGCCATGAGAATAGACTCATGATTTCACCACGACATAAACTATGAAAGAATCAAATCTTCACATGGCTGCTGAGCCATTTTGCTTATCATGAGATATGAACTCTTGGTAATACTAAAGTAGCATTACCTCAGCTCTAACTCTTAGCTGTGCATGTCTATTTTATTCTCCATTTTTAACATATTTCATGGAATATCTCTTCTTTCAATTTACCTTGGAACAGGTGTGTTTATTTGTTTTTAAATAAGTAATTCCAGGACTAATATTTTGAATTACTTGAAGATATAAAATACATATTTTATTATTTATGAGACTGGCTCTTTTAAGACTTCCTTTCAAAATTTCTGCATATTTATACTGTGTCCCAAGATAATTTTAATATACTTTTACAATTATTATTCTTACTCTCTTTATGGGCAATGGATGTCCAGATGACTTTCTACTGATATTTCGGTGATTATTTCAGGTGTGTAGTTGGCAAGGACAGTTCTCTATGTCTTGGTAAACATTTGACCTGTGTGCAAACTCTTAGCTTTATCAGGTGGCTGAAGGTTGCAGGTTGGGTATCAGGGTTTGTTCTGTTACTCTAGTCCCTCTCCACAGGGGACATTCTGCTGAATAAAATGTAGGTTAAAAATACCTGTTCAAGACATTGAATAATCAATTACAACTTGATGTTGTGCTTTGTTAGGGAGATCTCCCCATAGTTAAAACCTTCCCTCTTTGTGTATATCATTATCAGACCCTCATTCACCTGGAAATCCAGGAGTCATTTATAGTCACTGGTTTTCCAAATTTTATTCTAAGTTTTCTTCATTCCTTGGGACATATTCAAAACTGACTTGGACTGTGTTTCCAATAACCTAATTGCATTTATTACTTCTTGGATAATGGTAAATAAATTATAGTTTTAACTGTGACTGAAGGACAGTAGGTCATTGAGAAGAGTCATAATTAATATAAAAGTGGGTGGCACATTAACTAGAAGAGAGATTTCTCTTTGAAATAAAGTCAAATATTAATATGTTACATTACTTATCTATTGCTGCATCACGAATTTCCCACAAATACTTTGGCTTAAAACCAGCAACATTTATTTTGTCGCAATTTCTGTGAGTTCAGAATATGGGTGAGGCTGAGATAGGGGCCTGTGGCTCGAGACCTCTCAGGAGGGTGCAGTCAAGTGTCCAGATAGGACTCCAGTATGATTTGAAGACTCGGCTTGGACAGGACATAATTCTAAGCCCACTCCCTTGGTTTCTGGCAGGCTTCCGTCTCCGGTGTTGGATCATAGATACTGATATTCTTTCTGGCTGTTGATCATAGGCCTACCTCAATTTCTTACCACGTGGACCTCTGTACAGGGCTGTCTTCTGGCCTGGTGCAGGCTTCCTTCAGATAAGTAATCAAGGGAAAAAAGATTTAACACATGTCCAGACTGCCTCTGAAGTGACATCCTATAACTGTGTCCTCGTTCCATTAAACAGTAACTGAGTTGATGATTACAGCCTGTATTCAAGGACAGAAAATAAGACAACAGTGTTAAAACTAAGAGATTGAGACTGTTTGGAGATAATTTAGAGGTTGTCTGCCTCCTGGGTACAATTAATTCTTAGTAAAATGTCTCATCAAAACTGATTGAAGAAAAGACATGATTCCAAATGAAAGCTATAATGTGTTAGTTAATTCTTAACAATATATTCACATGTAAATGGTACTATATCCAGCTATTGATAAATATAAGATTATTTCAGTATTCCTACGACTATTAATAGGCATTTTAATTCATAATATATCAGCTGAATTTCAAATGTTCTTGCACAGAAATTGAATCTCATATGAGGACACTAGATGTGACAAATGCTTACTAAAACCCAGTGAGATATAGTCTTCATTTATTTCTAAAAATGAAGAATGAATGAGATATAAGCATCATATCATACCAGGAAATCGAAGGCAAAAATACAAAAGAGATTTATGAATACATTCGTTTACTTAGTAAGAATGGTCCAGAAGCACCTCCAGAGAGCATATTTCACGGTGGAGCAAATAGGGGCAGAGTAAGCAACAGGAGTTTGTTAAAGAGAAACCATGAGAGGAAGAAGGAACTGGGAAAGCGGAGAGGGGTGGGATTGTAGAAGGACTACAAACAAGTTGACAGACAGGGTAAGTTTAGAGACACAAAAACCATAGAGAAGCAAGTTTTATGAGAAGATGGGGGTTTAGAGGCTGGTCAGGGAATTAGCCTGGAGCTAATGTCACTTCCAGTGAGATGGGAAAAAATACTTAGGAAGGGAGGTGGCTTCTGCTACACTCCCAGGTGCACAGATGGGAAGCCAACGGTAAGGTTGCCTTCCCACAGTCTCTATTTTTTCTGCAAAATAAATAGAGACATACATCTTCAAAGACTGTTTAGCCCCAGGGAGTGATAAAGGGAGCATAAACCAGCAGTCTTTAGGGCTAGGTGGAGATGTTGGAGATGAGGACGTCAGTTCTCAAGGTTCCACAATACCTTTTAAGAGACAGTGTTCAGCTTGAGTCCTCATCATTGCTGTGTACAGTACGTTCAGCCTGCTGATTTCCAGCCTGAGTCCTTACCGTTGCTGTGTACAGTACGTTCAGGGGCTGATTCCCAGCCTGGGTCTTCACCGTTGCTGTGTACAGTATGTTCAGATGCTGATTCCCAGCCTGAGTCCTCACCGTTGCTGTGTACAGTACGTTCAGCCTGCTGATTCCCAGCCTGGGTCCTCACCGTTGCTGTGTACAGTACGTTCAGATGCTGATTTCCAGCCTGAGTCCTCACCGTTGCTGTGTACAGTATGTTCTGATGCTGATTCCCAGCCTGAGTCCTCACCGTTGCTGTGTACAGTACGTTCAGATGCTGATTCCCAGCCTGGGTCCTCACCGTTGCTGTGTACAGAACGTTCAGCCTGCTGATTCCCAGCCTGGGTCCTCACCATTGCTGTGTACAGTATGTTCAGCCTGCGGATTTCCAGCCTGAGCCCTCACCGTTGCTATGTACAGTACGTTCAGATGCTGATTCCCAGGCTGAGTCCTCACCATTGCTGTGTACAGTACGTTCAGCCTGCTGATTTCCTGCTGCCTCTTTGGTCCATAGTTTCCAGGGTCAGAATCATTCTGTAAAACCAGTAACCTGGGGTTGCAGGGCTGTGTGCCCATCTGGCTTCTCCCTGGGCTGGTAGCTCCATAGTCCATTCTGCTCATACTTGGAAGTTCTCAAATCAAGCTCCGTCTGGTAGGGTGCCTGAGGTCTCGTCACAGGTTCTACCCTTTGTTCTTCTGAATTGAATGTTTGGGGGGAGCAAACTAATGTCTGTTCCCTTGACATGGTGCCCTGCCTGTGGGTATTTGAGTGCCAGTAAATATTTATTACATAAATGAACATGCTTACAATCATGTTCTGACCCTCTAATAAAAGTATGTGTAATTTCTAGGACATTCGCCTTTTGTGTACCTAGTTTTGAACCACCAGCTACCTCTAACAGTTTCTATTCAATTCTTCATTGATCATGGTCTCTTTGACCATGTGTAGTAAAAGGTAGTATATTTAAGGAAAATGAATGATACAAATTGACTGAGAAAGGCTGGTGTTTCAAAATAGGAAAAAGGAAAGTCTGTTTGACACTAATGTACAAGTCTCGTTCCAGTGTAATATATTGACACTATTATTTCATCAATTAAAGTAATGGAAATCCAATGAGTTAACAGCATATGATTCTCACCCAGTGTAACAAGGTTCTTTAAAACAAACTTCATTGAAAATCAGTGTTTATAGGGATGGATATTTTTTATCTTTAGATCATTTCCATTCAAAAGGATGAAATGCACGTGCTGTGTTTAGTGGTATCTAGGGTTCCACAGTGTGTAAAAGCAAAGCATGCAAAAATTTCTTTTCCATCAATTGTTTGTCATATATTTGAATTAAAAAGTCAGAAAGTGATATGTATCAACATGTACGGCAGGCCTATGGTGGGTGACCAGGGAGAAAACACTGAAAACAGCAGGGTTCACGTAAAAGTCTCAATGAGAGAAAGTGGAAAGCATCCTCCAAAAGAAGAAAATAAATAGGAAGTAGAAAACAAAGTTTAGACAACGTGAGGAATAGACAGAGTGACAACGGGTGATACTGTTCTTAGGGGTGAGGAGAGGAAGGGTAGAATCAAAGCAGGAAAAGTCTACAGAGAAGACCTGCCATGCATCAGAGCAGTAGAAATGCTGACGGAGGCTGTATTTTAGGAAAATCTGTTTGACACTAATGTACAGCTACAACTGGACACCAGATGCTATGGCAATGCTCAAAGAAAATAAACTGACATTTTTAATTTAAGATGTCATCGCAATTATATGTTGAAAATTTTATACCAATGAGCGCATGCAGCCGTTTCTGTTCAAGCAGAAAATGATTTTACAATTCTCTTTTTGACTGTGTGTATAAAAGAAATGATGCTAATAATACTTTACCAATATACATAGATCTTGCCTAGAGCTAGATGGGTTTTGGCACATCTTCATCTTTCATGAAATGTGAAACTCATTAAGTTGTGTTACTGATGACAATGAAAATGGGATTTATAATACATGGGCTCTCCATGTCTTAAACCAACTCACAAATTAATTCATGTGAACCTGGCAATTTCAATAATATACTGAAAGTATGTATGTACATTTTAGGATGTACACTTTATTTATCTAAAATATATAATACATATTTATAGTAAAATAATTAAAGGGGAAAGTATGTTAAGACCTTAATTTAAAAAGAGCTAGGTAATAGTAATGATAAACCTTATTTGTATGAATTATAATCCATGTATTCATATGAAATCATATTAAAATAAAAATCATGCTTTTCTATAATGCCATAAGTAATTCCAAAGTTTTGGCCATTACTCTTATGATAAAAGAGCACTTAGCCTATTTAGCATTTTTGCCTGCATAAGAATCAGAGATAAGCAAAGTCTTTTAACTTTAGTACCTGACTCTTGAGGGAACGGTGAACAGGAGATCAGAATTAGGGGAACCTAGAGGAGAAAGAAGACAGTTTGAGTTTTGCTGAGCAGCTTCAAGCTTGTGTCATAGAACTAAAGAGCATCTGAAAATCCTTGGGGATGATTAAATTCATAAACTTTGATATCTAGTGCCTACTAAAGCACAAACAGTGTCTCTGATGATTTAAAATTACTTTTAAGGGGTATTAACACAATCCATCATATTTACTTTGGATTTTTTTAAACTATAACCCTATTATAATGTACTGAGTCAGCATTGCTGAATCTAACTTCACTTGAATAGCTTTTTTCTGTCTATTTCACAAGTTCTTTGTTGTCCAAGATAACCTGAGATAACTTTTAATATCTTTTGGCACTGAAATCTCTTTTATAAACTTAACAACTGGAAACTTGCTTGAAAAAAAGTTTCAAAGTCTTTTGTCTGTCTTATTTAAAATTGCTTTCATTATCACCTTTAAAATATGCCAGTGAATAAGTAATTAATATTTATTGATTGGGATAGTTATATAATTATGACTTTGTTCATAATAAGACATTTAAATTATAATGCATTTGAAAGATTTGCTCAGTCAGTTATACTTCTAGTGTCATTTTAAAAATAAAACAAGTGGGCGGCGCCTGTGGCTCAATGAGTAGGGCACCAGCCCCATATGCCGAGGGTGGCGGGTTCAAACCCAGCCCCGGCCAAACTGCAACAAAAAAATAGCCGGGCGTTGTGGTGGGTGCCTGTAGTCCCAGCTACTCGGGAGGCTGAGGCAAGAGAATCGCTTAAGCCCAGGAGCTGGAGGTTGCTGTGAGCTGTGTGATGCCACGACACTCTACCAAAGGGCCATAAAGTGAGACTCTGTCTCTATAAAAAATAAATAAATAAATAAAAATAAAAATAAAGCAAGTAATATGTGCCTTTTAACATGTAATCTAGCCAAATTTGGATTCTGCTCATGTAGTCTATTTGAAATCCTAATTAGAATTCTGGGATAATTCAGACCTGGCTTCTTTTGATCCAGGCAAAATATTTTTTACTTATTATATATTTGGAATACATAAGATGAAAAAAATCAAGTTTGAACTTATATTGCATATGTTAAAAAAAAGTTAAGTATGAAATGTCAACATGATCACAAGCAAAGTAGACTCCCTAACTGAGAATCTATTTAATACTGATACAAAACCCTATTATTATTGATATAATAATGGTGATAAATCATATATAAATATATATTTTATTTAAGCATATAATTATTATTTTAAGTAATTCTAAAAGACATAGTATGAACTATTTTGTTAATACATTTTAAAAACCACTAGTTATAATTTGTTATTTTATTATTATTTATTATTAACAGAAAATATTCTCTTATTTATAATAACAGGATCAATTTCCTGTCAATTGAATCAAAACCAAAGATCTTTTTATCCTAGGAAAATAAGATGGAACAAAGAAGCCTTCACCATGATTTGGTAAAAAATGACCCAGGGTTACTTCCCATTAAGAATGAATCAGGAGGCTGGGCATAGTGGCTCATACCTGTAATCCTAGCACTTTAGGAGGCTGAGGCTGGTGGATTGCTTGACCTCAGGAGTTAAAGACAAGCCTGAGCAAGAGTGAGACCCCATCTCTACTAAAAATAGAAAATAGAAAAACTATCCAGGTGTTGTGGTGGATGCCTGTAGTCCCAGCTACTCAGGAGGCTGAGGCAGGAGGATCATATAGGCTCAAGAGTTTGAGGTTGCTGTGAGTTGTGATGAGGCCACAGACTGCACCCAAGGTGACAGAGTGAGACTCTGTCTCAAAAAAAAATAAAGAATGAAAAAAGAAGAAAATAGAGAAAGAGAAGGAAACAAATAACATTCACATAAACATTTTACTGAATAAAAAGAAGATAACGTGGTGCCCAGTAGAAGAACATACTGTTGAAAAAGACTGACTTCAGGTGAAATGTAATTGGTATACTCTGAGTTTATATGTCAAATAAAAGACCCAAGAATCTGAATTTTATGAAACAAAGAAGATAGAACAGAACACAAACAAAACGAAAGAACTGGATGAAAGAGATCAGCAAAGGAGGTATTATTACAAATTATGCCATAGTGGCACAATGATGACATTAGAAACAAAAGAACAGAATCTATCAAATGAAAAACAGAGTCAGTACTGTGGAGGACAAGTTTGAGATTGTTTCTTATACACTGAAAGATAAAAAGATAAAAGATAATAGATTTTAAAGTAAAATGCAAAAATGTAACACTGAAAGGTAAAACCACAAAAGAAGAGAACTTTTCAGATAAATATGCATTATTCCTAAATATTAATACTATACTAGAAAATTGAGTCAAACTTAAAAGAATAGTAGTCTATTATCAAGTAGAATTTATCCATGTAATGTAATTCTAGTTCTGTATCATGGGATGTGTTAGCTCTATCACATAATTAGGAAAATTGAGAAATATTGGAATGCCTTTATAGATAACAAATACAGTGCTGATTATGTGTGTAGCTATATATATATAGCTACTTTAATTCTCACAAAATGATACTAATTATCATCTGATAGGGAAACTGAGGCAAAGAGAGATTTTAGAGATCAAGCCAAAATCTTACATGTGTGATATGAAAAATCTGAGGTATTTTTCTTTAAAAGTGATGCTTATATGTATGCACTTATATGTTTAATATCCTTATGTGTGGTTTTGTGTATAAAAAGTAAATTAAGTTGCTCTAAAAATTTGAAAGCTAAACTATTTTATATCATATACAGTGTACAAGTAGGTAAATTAAAAAAAAAAAAAACTTGAGACAACATACACAAAAATATTAAGGAGGCTACCTCTGATTTCATGACAATTTTTATATAATTTTCCTGCTCTTCAATATTTAAGTACAATGTTCATAAATATTATGTAGAAGATATATATTTACATTTTAAACTATATATAAACATATTAATAATTTATATGATTATAAAATTATCAAAATGAGTCATGAAGAGATGCATTAGTAAATTAGACATGCAATTAAATCCTCCTGCCCTAAACAACTTAAAAACATATTAGATGACTGTTTTTAGAAAATAGTGAGGTTTTGGCGATGTTAAAGGGAAGACACCTCATCAACCCCTGGCAAAATAGAGAAAACCAGTGAGGCTCTTCCTTACGAGTTAAAATCATAGCCAATAGAAAGTTCTTCTCTTGACCATTCCTTAAAAAGCTTAAATGCAAACGCCAACAAGATCCATGGGCAAGACAGATTTGGAGATTATTTTCCTAAAGTTACAGAATCTAGAGCAACAATTTGGGCTCTTCATAGATTTGAATTAGTAGTGTAAAACCAAGCCTATACAAGTTAAGCATCATTGAACAGTCTACCAAGTCAAGAGCTAAGGCCTCTGAGAAAGAATACAGATTTAGAGAACAATGTAATATTCACAAAGCCCATTATTCACTGAAAGTCACCAGATTTACAGAGAAATAGAGAATGTGACTCATAGCCTTAAAAAATTAAACATCTGTCCATAGAAACCAAAACTAAGACCGCTAGACTTAGCGGACAGAGGCGTCAAAAAGGTATTATAAGAAGTGTCTTCAATAAAGAGAGATTATACTAAAAGAATAAAAGGAAATATAGTCTTAATGAATGAGTAGATAGTAAAGTTCAGCAGAGAATGAGAAACTAAACAAAAGGACAGGATAAGGAAAAGTTGTACTACAAAGTATTATAAATGAAATTTAAAAATTTACTGGATGGCCTTAACAAACAAAACACTCGATATGGCAGAAAAAAAAATAGTCAGTGAACTTGAAGACAGACACAATTTTCTGATCTGAGAGAAAAGAGAAAATACTGAAGGAAGATGAAGGAGACACATGATGACCTGTAGAAAAATATTAAATTCCATTAACAAGTGTAAACATGTATGTATGTGGGGTGTATGTGTGTGTATGTGCGTGTGTGTGTATACATATATAAAAAATCTAGAATATGAATGAGACAATGAAGCAGGAAAATATTTTAAGAAATAATGGAAAAACATGAAAGAAACTCAGCAAAACCTTGAGCAAGATGAATATAAAACGAACTGTGTTTAGGTAAAAAAACTACTGAAGGCAACAGGAAATTCACAAAAAGCAGCTAAGAGAAAGGAAAGCATATGAGGTAAAAGTGCTCAAAGATGAACTATAGTAACTTCACTTTAAAAATAATGGCGTACAGAGGATCATGGACCAGCATCTTTAAAAAGCAGGAAAAAAACACCTGTCAGCATTCTACTCCTTTCAAAAAAACCACAAGGGTGAATTGAGGATATTTTTATTAAAACCAATCTGAGGAACTTTGACAAAACCAATCTGAGGAACTTTGACACTGTCAGCTCACCACCGTGAAAAGGTCAGGCCACAGGGAAAGTAAGGGTGCCAGATTGTAACTCAGATCTACCCATACAAATGGAAACCACTAAAAACAGTACTTAGTGGAAATTGAAAAGCCAGGTTTTCTTTATTCTTGGAATTTATATAAAATATATCTGGCACTTCAAAGATAATAGCAGTCTAAAATAAGGTTTATAATGTAAACAAAGTAACAGATTTACAACTGAGTAAAGAAATGGGGCAGATGAATTATACTGTGCTAAGACCGTCACACTTGGAGGTGAGACAGAAAGGGAAGGATCAGATGAACTGAACAGGGAAGGGTGATGGGGGAATCTGAAAAGGGGGTGGGAATTACGAACTGTGAGTATGAAGAGGTAAAATAATGACAAATTAGACTCTGAAAAAATGTAAATGTCTCTAGAACAATCACAAACGCATGATAAAAAGAAATGCGATTAAGGAGTCTGTAGAGGAAATAAACTGAAATCTAAAAAATTTTTGAGCAGCTGAAAAGAAGGAATGGAAAGAAATATGAAGGAAGGAAAGCAGAAGGGACGAGTGAGAAACAAGAAGAGGTTCTATTTGAGTCTAAACATATCAATGACTACATTATGTGTAAATGAAATTAACACTGAATTTAAAAGCAATTCAAGCAATAACACAGATAAATATTACACTTTGCTAAGAGAAAGTAACCAGACACACAGAAAAGTACATACTGCAAAATTTCATTAGTGTGAGATTCCAGAAAAGGCAGAAATCTTTGACTAATGATAGAAGTCAGTAGATACTTAGCCACAGGAGGGGTGGCTGGAAAGGATAAAGGAGGGAACTGGACACAAGGACAGGGATGGAACTGTTTGGGAAAATGTCAATGTTCCATTGCTGGATTGAGTGACACCTACTTTGCAGAATACATTAATCTAAAATTATTTCCCAGTATGCTTAAACATGAATGAATTTTTTTGATTTCAGATTAATATGAGGGTACAAATGATTCAGTATCTACTCAGAGGAATAAAAAACTGACTTTCATTGCATGTAAATTATACCTCAATAAAGTCAATGACTCAGCAAGGCCCGGCCTGAAACTGCCTCTACCTAGATACAGCCAATGTGGTACCATGCCACTGGCCCGATCACGCACCTCATCCCCCGCCTTCTTTCCCTGCCCATTCCCCACGCTCTATATAAGCGGCTGCTTGATGCAATAAAGTTGAGTTCCTGCTTAAAAAAAAAAAAAAAAAAGAAATGAAATGAAATCAGAAAAGAAGAGCAAAGAGAGGGAAGGAAAGAGGGAAGGAGGGCGGGGAGTGGGGCTTTGTTGTGTGCCACACCTTTTGGGCGCAAGACACGATTGTAAGAGGGACTTTACCTAAAAAAATGCAATCAGTGTAACCTGGTTTATTGTACCCTCAATGAATCCCCAACAATAAGAAATAAAGAAATAAAAAAAAAAAAATTATCGATCGATTGCCTAATGAGTAAGACATAAGTTAATATAATTATTTATAATCATTATTATCATTACAGCATACAGCAAATGAAACTGCTGAAAGAGAGAGATAAATGATGAGAACCTATCTTTATTTTATTTGCAAATAATTCTTCTAGAAAGAAAAATAAGACGGGCATAAATTAACCTGAAAAAATAAGCTAAATGGTAACCTAAGAGAACACGATGGGGTCTAACTGTGAGCTAGTGGGTCAGAACATGGTTACACATTATATTAATTTTCTGCTGCTTCTGTAACAAATAGCAAATGACCCCAAACTTTGTGGTTTGCAAGAATACACATTCATTCTCTTATAGTTCTGCAGAACAGAAATCTGAAATAACTATTATGGGGCTAACATCACGGTATCAGGAGGGCTAGTTCCTCGCAAAGTGTCCAGGAGAGAAACTGGAGCTGCTTAAATTCTTTGCGGCCTGTTCCTCCGACTTCAAAACCAGCAGTGTAACATTTTTTTCTTTCACATGGTCTTCTCTCCTTTGTCAAATCTCCCACTGCCTCTGGTTTTTACAAATCTGTCATTGCATTTAGGGTCTACCCAGATAATCTGAAATAATCCCCTGATTTCAAACCTGAATCCATTCCCTTTTTGAATACCAGGAAACATTCCCAGGTTTGGGGGATTAGGCATGGTTATCTTTGGATCAAATGTCAAACGTCCTAACAGCAAGATAGGAAATGAGAGAAGAGAGGCTAAGACACTAGTGTTGGGCAAAATTTTAATTTAAAAAGTTTACAAGTGTTTGGTCTAGGAGAGGCAAATTTGAAGCAAAAACAAACATGCAAGATAACATTCTGTTGTTATTTTTAGGTGTCTTAAATGTTTATCTACGCTTGAAAGGGCAGACGACAATAGAAAATCCACTGTGGTCTTCAAGTGGGAATAAAGGACAGCGATGGAATGAGGCTCATGTTAATATATATCCAATTACTTCATTTCAGGTAAGAAGAAAGCAGTCGTTGCTGCTAACAGACTCTACACATGAGCAGACATGAAGGTGGGGTTGAGCACATGAGTGTTCAGAAACATTAGCATCACAAAAATCACGATAAGATTCTTTAGATCTAAAAGTTATTTTATAAAGAGAAATACCCTTTGGGTTTATTAACTAACACTTATCAAGTACTGCGTTTCAATAATTTGCCCTCAAAATTCAAATGATTTGCCTGGAGAAAACAGAATCTGGACAAATTGGGATTCTCAAAAATCACACGCTTGTGTTTTTTTTATCTGAAGAAAAACAATATAGGCTTTTATAATAATGGAACTAGGTAATCAATTCTCAATTAAATTGCTTGAATTTCTTTTCATGGAATTTTATGTCCTCCTCACAAAATGTGTCTCTTTGATTTAATGCCATATCAGTTTCTTTATCACTTTAATTATCAAAGTCAGATAACCTTGAACAAGTTGTTGTTCTTAGTTTTTATGTAGAAAAAGTTTAGAGAGTTAGCTGTAAAGATATCATAAAAATTTAATGACTATAACAGGAGCCATCATAGCTAGAGACATGAATGATAAACTATTTCAATGGAGTTAATAATATACTTTCAGTGATGTTAATAACAATATAAACATACACATATGTAAATGTATATATTAACATAGTAAATTGCACATGAACTTGAATGTCCACCAGTATAAACTTAATTTCAAAATATCAAAATATTTTTAAATCTTTAAAATGTACTAAAATATTTTCAAAATCTGTGACACATAATATGTTCTGTAGTTCTATGCTTTATTCTGAAAAGATTCAAATCATTTTATTGCATTGTATTCATAGCATTGGATATTTCTTCTGCTAGTGATTATTTGGGTGCATTTCACAGCATATGGTGTCATGGTATAGAAAATTAGAGACAATTCCATATGCCAATTTTTATCGGTAGAATGCCTTTTTCTTTTAATCTAATCCATAAAATTCTAATTTTTTAGAGGTTTTATTTCTAAGTTCAACCAGCATGATCAAAACGGATTCAGTCATTCATAACGGTGACGAATAAGGGAATGAGAATAGCCAGTTATCTACAAATATACCAATGATTGACCCCTGACCAGACATGAAGTGGCTCACGCCTCTAATCTCAGCATGTTAGGAGGCGGAGGTAGGAGTTTGCTTGAGGTCAGGAGTTCAAGACCAGTAAGGACAACATAGTAAAACCTCATTGCTACAATTTTTTTCTTTAATTTAGCTGGATGTAGTGGCATGTACCTAGTCCCAGCTGAGGTGAAAAGATTGCTTGAGCCCAGTTTGTAGCTCCGTGAGCTAGGATGATGCCACTGCCCTCCAGCCTAGGTGACCGAGTTAGACCCTGTCTCTTAAAAAAAAAAAAAAAAAAAAAAAAGATCCCCATATGATACCCATGACTTTAGGAAAATAACAGAAATCATTTTGTTTGTATGAAGAACAATACAACTGTCAAAATTGAATCTATGAAAACATAGACTTAACTAAAACTGAGAGGACAGAATTCCAAAACATTACTGAAAAAAAGTAAACATTAAAATGCATTAGAAATCCTTCTTTCTAAAAGTTGTTATTCTAAACATATTTTTGCTTGCTACATGATTACCTCTCCAACACAAAATTAGTAAATTAAATAAATATATAATAAGAATTAAAGAAAATAATTTCTTAAAGTATTCTTTAAGGCTTCTGTGGCTCAAAGAAGTAGGGCACTGGCACCATATGCCAGAGGTGGTGGATTCAAACCCAGCCCTGGCCAAAACTGCAAAAGGATGTTTAAGATTTTTTATTGCATGTACATCCATTTAATAAATATTTATTGAGCGCCTTCAGAACAATCATTACCATAAACAATGGTTTGAAAATACTTACGAAGTTCCTGCCATGTCAGGTACGTGGCTAAGCATGAAGATTTAAAAATGTACTGTTCACCTCAGGTTGGGTTATCTGACATAAATCACATATTGCAATAATTTCAGTGATAGAGGTGGACACAGGGTTCTGTAAACACATCAAACCCCAAGAAGGATGGGGGACAGTCCAGGAAAGTGGATAGTATGAAGTGAAACTTTCAGGAGAGGAAACGCAAAGCAGAGAAAAGGCTATTAATACTCCAGCAAAGTTCAGAATAAACAAAAAATATCAAGGTCATATACCACAGGATCTTCCAGAAATATGGGAAGATGTTTATCTGGAATTCAGTATAGATCAAAATAGACCAAAGACTGGCTGCTTAAGGAATCTGAGGAGCTTAGGTAATGGGGAGTGAAAAGATTTTCCTCAGGAGATACCGTGGTACACCACTCAGGTTGTTTGTTATGTGGAATACTGGTTCAAGTAGGGAATATGTGGTTTGCAAATGAGTTAAGTTACCTTTGTAAAATCCACATAAAAGGTATTCAAGGGACAAACTAGGAAGTGGTAAAAAGAGAAGAGGATGATTTCAAGATAAACTTACATGCAAAAAGTAGCAGAACATTTTTATGTTTTAAATTTGGGAAATGAATGATGAATAATTTTTCATCTAGGGCAGTGGTTCTCAACCTGTGGGTCGCAACCCTTTCACAGGGATGGCCTAATATCAGATATTTGCATAACAATTCATAACAGTAGCAAAATTACAGTTACGAAGTAGCAACGTAAATAATTTTATGGTTGGGGGTCACCACAACATGAGGACCTGTGTTAAAGGATCGCAGCATCAGGGAGGTTGAGAACCACTGCTCTGGGGAGCCCTGAGTGACGTTTGTGCCACATGTTACCTTTATCTAAAGAGAACAAAGGCACAAGTTTCAGAGATGAATAAGATTTCTTTTATCTTGGGGAGTTATGTACAAGAGGTTGTTATGTATGTTCAACTGAAATTTGGGGGGGCAGACATATCTGTGAGCCATCAGATTGCACGTGCAACCTAAAACTGTAAGAGTTGTTGATATTGACAAGAAAAAGTATATATATGGAAACACAGATTAAAGAATAAGTTGGTGCAAAGAACCAAGCAATCATTAAGATGAAGTGTGGAAGAGGAGCCCAATCCTAAGCAGTATTTTTCAAAGTTAAAAGGAAAGAGATCTAGATGTCCATGGAATTTAATGAAGACAGTGAAACTTGAATTGAAATTCAGTGGGTAGGGTGCCAGCCCCATATACTGAGGGTGGCAGGTTCAAAACTGGCCCCAGCCAAACTGCAACAAACAAATAGCCAGGCGTATGGTGGGCACCTGTAGTCCCAGCCACTCAGGAGGCTGAGGCAAGCCCAGGAGTTGGAGGTTGCTGTGAGCTGTGTGATGCCACAGCACTCTACCAAGGGTGACAAAGTGAGACTCTGTCTCTAAGAAAAAAAAAAAAAAAAAAAGGAAGAAAGAAAGAAAATCAGGTTGAGATCAAGGAAAAAGTAATTAGAAAGGAATTGATAGGATGGTTTCAGCTGAGTTACAGAGACTGAAGCTACATTTGTAAGTGGATACAGAGAGTGTCCAATCTAGAAAAATTTGGATAAGGTAGTAAATAATTTTATATAAAAAAAAAATCACCATAGGGCGGCTTCTGTGGTTCAAAGGAGTAGGGCGCTGGCCCCATATGCCTTTGGTGGTGGGTTAAAACCACGCCCTGGCAAAAACGTCAAAAAAAAAAAAAAAAAAAAAAAAAAAAGAATCACCATATTAACTCAAATTAGCTTCACTGTTCAAAATTAGTAGAATGATTGACAGGCAGATATTAAATTATTACATGTATTTATTCAAGTAGTTCTTTTCCACTATCATTTTTATAGTAGAAAAATACAGATTTTATGTATATTACAGTGTTTTTATGAGGGAATGAACTTCTTAATTAAAGGTGTTACAACAGGCAGTATCCTGAAGGGAATGTCTCCCTAAATATAAATAATGAGAGGGGTTTCAGAGGAAAAAAACAATAGAAGCTCACCGCTGCCTCTAAATTTTATGTTACAATCTTATAGAAAGATGTTGCTTTTCTTTATGACTTGGTCCATCTTGGTCAGTTTTGTCGACTTTTCAGAATGGACTGATTAAAAGAAGAAACCGCAAGAAGTGAATTAGTCTTTTGTTACTAGGAAGCATGATGACTGTAAGTCAGAACAGGGAGTATTTACAGTTCACTGTGAGTGACAACAGGCTTTCTGCAGCATTAGGGATTGACATAGTAAATTCACAAAAACACATGTACAGGAAGGTTCAAAGGAGAGGTTCAAGAATGTTCAAAGTCTTAAATAAGAGTTCATTTATAATGGTGCAAACCTTGGAGAACTTTCTCTCTGCTGTGCTCAGTTCATCTCCTTATTCCAACTGAGAAATCAGACTGGATTTCTGTAGTGATGTTCAATGTAGTTATCAGTTCTGATGCTTTTTGTAGATTTTTATAGATCCATATTTTTATCTAGTATCAATTTTATTTTGCCTGAGGAATTCTTTTAACATTTCTTGTAGTGTGAATCTGTGAATGTGATTACTTTCCCTTCTTGTACTTCTGAAAAAGTCTATTTCGACTTTATTCTTTGAAATATAATTCCTCTGAGTACAGCGTTTTAGTTTGTCCTTCTGGAATTTTAATGATATTGTTCCACTGTCTTCTTGTTTGCAAAGTTTCCTAAAATAAATCTGTAGGTATGTTTATATTTATTCTTCTGTATGTAATGTTACATTTTTCTCTGGTTTGCTTTTAAGATTTTCCTTATCACTGATTTTGAGAAATTTTCTATGATGTGTTTGGGTGTATTTTTCTTTGTCTCCCATATTTTTGAGGTTCACTGAACTTCTTGGATCTGTGGATTTATATTGTTCATGAAATTGAGGATTTTCTGGCTGTTTTTTCAAATATTTCTGCTCTCCTGCCTTTCCTTTGAAGATTTCAGTCACATATAGAGTCCTTTGAAAGTGTCATACAGATTGTGCAAGCTTTTCTGTCTTTTTTACATTTTTTATTTGTGCTTAATTTTGGATAATTTCTATTCTGTCTTCACCTTCACTAATCAATCTGCTTTCAACTCTATTCAGTGTGCTTTTTGTATCAGCCATTGGACTTTGCATCTCTGTAAGTTCAATTTGAGTATTTTTAGAAAATATATTCATGTCTCTAGTTAATGTTTTCAAGATAGAAAATCCAGTTAAAATCTGGTGCTAATATCTATGTCAGTTCTTGGTTGGTTTTTCTTGATTGAATGTTCGATTTGAGTATTTTTAGAAAATACGTTCATGTCTCTAATGTTTTCAAGATAGAAAATCCAGTTAAAATCCAGTGCTAACCTCTATGTCAGTTCTTGGTTGGTTTTTCTTGATTGAATGTTCTTTTAATTATGGGTCATTATTTTCCTGCTTCTTTGCAAATCTGGTACGTTAGTTAGGGGCCAGGTATTGTGAATTTCGTGTTGACAGATGTTGGATATGTTTGTATTCCTGTAAATATTCTTAGACTTTTTGAGGGATGCAGTAAAATTACTTACAAACATTCTGATCATTTTAGGTCTTGCTTTTAATCTGTGTTAGGTGACACTAGAGCAGCATTTGGTGTAGGGCTAATTATTTCTTACTACTGAGGCAATAGTATTCTGAATACTCAACAGTGCATGAATTATGAGATGTTTTGATGTGGTTGGTGGAAACAATCACCATTGTCAGTCCTGGATAGACAGGCACTTTTAACTCAGGTTCATTTTTCTGGTTCTTTCCCAGGTCTTGAGACATTTTCTTTTATCATGTCCTGATCAGTCCTCTGCTGAATACTTTAGTAGACTCTTGGCATCTATTTCTCTCTCTCTCTCTCCCTCTCTCTCTTGATTTTCTGGTATTGTGTTCTAAACACTCTAGCTGCCTTAGTTTTCTTTGACTTTCACTTGCATCTCCTCAGGTTTTCTACCAGGTTTTACCTTGATTCCCTCTACTTATAGGAGGAAACATTAGTCTTTGTATCTTGAACACTGTTGGTTCATGTATTTTGTTAAGTTATTTGGTTGTTTCAGATGGAAAACTAAATCTGGTCCTGTTACTCTATTCTTAGTTGAAGCAAATCAAAAATAAAGATTTTTAATTGATGAATTTTAAGTTATTTACCAATGAAAAATAAGGATAAATAAAATAATTTTATTTTCTCATATATGTTCATGTCCTAGTCTCATTGTCTATGGACTTTCTTTTATTTCATTAATCTTAATTTTTCATGCAAATATAAAACACAACTGAATAATGTTATGTTTTTAAAAATGTTACGTAATTCTAGACTTTCTTGAATGGTTTAATACAAAGTTTTTTTCAACTAAAAAATTATTTATAATCTGTCAAGCTTTTGAAAAATACCTGCTTAGATAAAATTATTTATAATAGAGGAAGATAGAAAAAACTACCGTATATACTCGAGTATAAGCCAAGTTTTTTTGGCACAAAATTTGTGCCAAAAAACCTGAACTCAGCACAAATTTTGTGCCGAAAAAACTTGGCTTATACTTGAGTATATACAGTAAGTAAGAACAAGAAGACCATAAAATCACCAGAAATCAAATAACAACATGGCAGAAGCAAGTCCTTACCTGTCAATAATAACATTGAACTTGAAGGGACTAAACAACCCAATTAAAATACAGAATTTTGAAGATTAAAAAAGATAACTGAAAAGATAAAAAAGACCAAACTGTATGTTGTCTGCAAGAAACACACTTAACACATAAAGATGCACATAGACAAATAAGAAAGGAATGGAAAAATATATTTCATGCAAATGGAAATCAACAAGGAAAGGAATAGCTATACTTCTATCAGATAAAAATAGATTTCAAGACAAAAACTATAAAAAAGAGACAAAGAATTTCATTATATAAGAGGATCAATTCACCAAGAGTGTATAATAATTCTAAATATCTGTGCACCCAACAGTGCATCACCCAGATATGTAAAGTAAATATTTTCAGAGCTAAGAGAGATAGACCCAAAACAGTAATCATTGGAGACCTTAACACTTCACCTTCAGTATTGGACAGATCATCCAGAAAGAACTCAATAATGAAATATTGGACTTAATCTGCATATAGACCAAATGGACGTAAGAGATGTTTATAGAATGTTTTATCTAACACACATTCTTCTCCTCAGCTCATGGATCATTCTTAAGGCTAGACCAAAAAAATAATTCTTAAAAGTTAAAAAAAAATAGATATCAATAACAGTAGAAATATTGTAACCTATACAAATACACAGAAATTAAACAATCTGCTCCTAAATGGCCTGTTATTTAATGAAGAAATTAAGAAGGAAATTTAAAAATTTATCTAAACAAATGAAAATGAGAACACACCATATCAAAATCTTTGGAATACAGTGAAAGCAGTAAGAACAGGAAAGTTTATAACAATAAGTTTCTACATCAAAAAGGAAAAAGCTTCAATCTAATGATGCATATCAAAGAGCCAGAAAACAAGTAGAAACCAACCCAAAATTAGTAGAAGAAAAGAAATAATCAAGATCAGAGTAGAAACAAATGAAATTGAAATTATAAAAGCAATACAGAAGATAAACAAAAGTTATTTTTTCAAAAGATAAACAAAATTGACATATTTTAACCATACAAACTAAGAAAAAAAAGAGAGATGGGCCAAATAAACAACATCAGAGATAAAAAAAGAGACATTACAAATGATACTACAGTTATCGCACATTACAGACTACTACGAGCAACTATATTCCAATAAATTGGAAAACCTAAAAGAAACGGATGAATTTCCAGACACAAGAAATCGACCAAGATTAAGCCAGGAAAAAATTCAAAACCAGAATAAACTAATAACAAGTAAGGAGATAAGCACTATAAAATTTCTTCCATTAAAAAAAAAATATAGGAACTGATGGCTTCACTGCTGAATTCTAAGCATTCAAAGAGGAAGTAATACTAATCTCATTAAACTATTCAAAAAAATTGAGGAAGAAGGGATACTCCAAAATCAGGCCTATAGCACCATGATATCAACAGCAGATTAAGACACAACCAAAGAAGAAAATATTTCTGATGAACACTGGTCCAAAAACCCTCAACAAAATACAAGCTAAATTCAACAATATGTTGAAAAGATTATTCATTATAATCAAGTGGGGTTCATCCCAGGGATGCAAGTGTGACTCAACATACACAAATCGATTAATATGATACATTATATCAACAGAACGAAGGACAAAAGCCATATGATCATTTCAGTTAATGCTGAAAGAATATTCAATAAAATTCGGCATACTTTCATGATAAAACCTCTCAAAAACCTGGATATAGAAGGAACTTACCTCAATATGATAAAAGGCGTATGTGACAAACCCACGGGGAGTATCACACTGGATGGGGAAAGAGGGAAAGCCTTCCTTCTAAGATCTGGAACAGGATGAGGACGGCCCTGGCACCACTCTTACTCCACAGAGTCCTGGCAGCGGTTCTCAACCTGTGGATCACAACCTCGAAAAACACATCCTGCATATCAGATATTTACAATATGATGTATAACAGTAGCAAAATTACAGTTATGAAGTAGAAACAAAAATAATTTTATAGTTGGGGGTCACCACAACAGAAGGAACTGTATTAAAGGGTCACGACATTAGGAAGGTTGAGAACCACTGAGCTGGAGCAATCAGAAAAAAGAAAGAAAGAAAGAGTATCCAAATTAGAAAGGAAGAAGTCTAATTATCCTTGTTTGCAAGGATGCTTGTGATCTCCTATAGAAGGAAAACTAAGGACTCACAAAAATTACAACTGATACCCAAAGTAAGTCAAGTGTCAAGATCCAAAATCAGTGGCATTTTTAGATGCCAACAGTAAACAATCCAGATAAGAAACCAAGAAAGTAACCTCACTAAATGGGGTTTAGCTAAAAATAAAATAACATACCCAAGAATACACTTAACCAAAGAAGCAAAACATTATAGAGACAATGAAAACTACAAAACATTGATGAAAGAAATTGAAAAGGATATTGAAAAATGGAAAGATATCCCATGCTTATGTATTGGAAGAATCAATATTGTTAAATGTCCATACTACCCAAAGCAAACTACAGATTCGATGCGGTCACCCTTAGGACATTCTTCACAGAAATAGAAAAAATAACCTTAAAATTTATATGGAAATAAAAGAAACTCAGAATAGCCAAAGCCATCCTAAGCAGAAAGAACAAAACTAGAAGAATCATTGTACTACAGAGCTTTAACAGCATGACACTGACATAAAAACAGAAACATAAATCAATGGAAAAGAAGAGAAAACCCAGAAATAAATTTACACATCTATAGTGAACTTCAATAGAGTTGCCAAGAATATACAGTGGGGAAAGGACAATCTCTTCACTAAACAGTGCTAGGAAACTAGATATCCATATGCAGAAGAATGAAGCTAGATCCTTATCTTTCACTGTACACAAAAATAAAATCAAAACGGATTAAAGATTTAAATCTGAGACCTAAAACTATGAAACTACTAAAAGAAAATTTTGGAGAAACACTTTGAGACATTGGTCTTAGCCAGGCCTTCTTGAGTAATATCCCCAAAGCTCAGGTAGGCAAAGCAAAATTGAACATATGGGGGCAGCACCTATGGCTCAAGGAGTAGGGCACTGGCCCCATAGACCAACGGTGGCAGGTTCAAACAAAGCCCCAGCCAAGAGTTGCAAAAAAAAAAAAAAGGGACATATGGGATCTGATCAAGCTAAAATGCTTTTTCAAAGTCAACCATCAACAAAGGGAAGAGACAGAACCCATAGAATGGTAGAGAATATTCTCAAACTACACATCTGACAGGGATTAATAAACAGAATATATCAGGAGCTCCAAACATTCAATAGGAAAAAAAAATAAAAATAAAAAAAATAACAAATAATCCAATTACAAAATGGATAAAAGATCTGAACACACATTTCTCAGAAGAAGCCACAGAAATGGCCAACAGATATATGAAAAAATGCTCAACATTATTAGTCATTAAAGAAATGCAAATCAAAACTAAAATGATAGTCTGGCATTGTGGCAGGCGCCTGTAGTCCCAGCTACTCGGGAGGCTGAGGCAAGAGAATCGCCTAAGCCCAGGAGTTGGAGGTTGCTGTGAGCTGTGACACCACGGCACTCTACTGAGGGTTGATAAAGTTAGACTCTGTCTCTAAAATAAAATTAAATTAAAATAACATAAAATGAGATATCATCACAGCCCACCTTTTGATTAAAAACAAGTTTTATAAAAAAACAAAAAAATAGGCAATAATGCTGGTAAGGATGTGGAATAATGAGTATATATTCAAAGAAGGGCAGTTCTGTGTATCAAAAAGATTAGGAATCAACTAAAGTGTTCATCAGCAGATGAACAGAAAATGAAATTGTGGTACGTGTAGATAACGTAATATCTTATAGACACAAAAAGCATGGAATCTTGACATTTGCAGCAACATAAGATGACACTAGGGAAAATTATGTTAAGTTGTTCTCACTCACGTGTGGGAGCTAAATATTACAAACAATTGATCTCATGGAGACAGAGTAGGGTGATGGCTACCAGAGGCCAGGAGAGTAATGGGGAGAGGGTTCTCAAGTAGGGATGAGTAATGAGTGAAAAAATTTAGCTAGAATGAACAATATTTTACAGCACAACAAAGTGTCTATAATGAATGAACTTAAAGATGGATTAACAATGTTTGTAACACAGAGCAATCTTAAATCCCTGAGGTGATAGATACCTCAGTGACCCTGATTTTATTAATTCACATTGAATGCTTATATCAAAACATCTATTGTACCCTATAAAGATAAAAACTATTATGTACCTATAATAATTAAAAAGTAAAAACTTTTAAGAACCCCCCAATTTTTTTTTTAGTATGGAATTTCTAACAGGAAGGCACAATATCAATAAGAATACAAGTATATTACCATATAAATTAAGTTGTGAAACATGTTAATATTATCCAAATGTAGCTTTCTGGCATTTGAAGATGGACAGTAGTATTTAATTCAAGGGAAAGGCATATCTCTTACCTCTTGGAATTTTAAATATGATATAAGTGACTTTGAGCCTCTATTTTATTATCACTTAAGATTTTTTATTTGTTTGGAGCTGCCTGCCTTTACATTAGTGTGAGCCATAATCTCTTTAAAAACAACCACTTTGGAAAGTCATTATTTAGAGTGTGTGCCATTAGTGTGCTTAGCTAAAAATAAAATTATTGTGCATTAGTTTTCAGGGGAAACAGAAGTTTTATTCTACTGAAATTTATTTGGGGGCTCTTTTACCAGAATTAACTTAGCATGATCAATGCTTATGATGAAAATATATTTTCCTATGAAAATGTGAGTGATTGTAAATTGGTTTCATAATAGTACTGAGTACATTGGATATTTTTTCTTCCATTCTTGAGATACTTTAACTAAGTAGGGTATGTTCCAGCTCCATCCATATAAATGTACAAGAGATAATGTCTCCATCTTTTTTAAAGCTGCATAATATTCCATGATATACATATACCACATATTATTAATCCATTCATGGGTTGATGGGCACTTGGGCTTCTTCCATGACTTGGCTATTATGAAACCAATTTACAATCACTCACACTTTCACATTAAGAATCGATCACAACTATGGCCCAGGACAAAGGAAGGAGGGGGGGACGGAAGGGAGGGAGGAGGTCAGATCGAGGGAGGGTGAATGGTGGGATCACAACTATAATACATAATACAAGGGTGCATGTCGTATCTATTAGTATAAAGTGTAAATGTCTTAACACAATAATAAGTAAACGAGATGAGGTACATATTAACCAGTGTGATGTAAGCGTTCCTAATTCTATATGAAAAAATCAGCACATTGTACCCCATAAATGCACTAATGTATACATGATCTATGTGTTTATGATTTAATTTAAAAAATAAGATTCTAAATATGATAAAGACTAAAAAAAAGAAAAGAAAATATATTTTCCTGTATTTGGAAGAATTAGGGAAAAATTTCCAAAATGTAAAATTAATATAGTGTTAGTCTTATAATGTCTTTACAATCTATACCAAAGGAAAATATTTAACCATTCCTTTTAATGCTTTACTTCTGTTATAGGATGAGCCAAATGTTTTCCAGAGGTAAATTTTATGAGACACAAAATACCCTTCACATTTTCTTAGTTCCTAGATTCTGGAGATCCTCTACTCTTATCCTCATTCAAAGATTCGAAAATAGATTTTGAGACAATTAAGATACAAACACTTAACACTAAATAAGGACTTTCTACAATCTAGAAGACTTTACATGCCCATGTAGCATGCCTGGAATTCTAAGCCAGATTTCAGGGCAATTATCTAAACATGGTGATGGCTCCTGGATTAACCATGGAAAACATTTTCCAGCTGCAGCTCATATGCAGTCCATTTCTTTCTGATTTTGCCAACAGTCAAAATCTTATCATGTTATTATTTCAGATTAGAAGCTTTGGCAAGTGATTGACATTCATCCAGCAAGTTGATTTGGCAGAGTCTTGTGTAAACTCACTGTTAATATTTGGGAAAGTCTCCTTCTGTTGAGTAACCTCTGGGAAGGGGGAGCAGGAGGGAAGGGAAGGGGGAGGATGGATGGAGGGAGGATGATTGGTGGGATTACACCTGCAGTGCATCTTACAAGGGTACATGTGAAACT
>CAUYPK010033719.1:0-32657 GCA_963574355.1 Loris lydekkerianus
ACTCGCCTAAACCTATTTCTTCAAGGGTTTTCCCTGCACTCTCCTCTAGTATTTGTATAGTTTTATATCTTAACTTTAAATCCTTAATCCAATGAGAGTCTATCTTAGTTAATGGTGAAAAGTACGGGTCCAATTTCAGTCTTCTGCAGGTTGCCAGCCAGTTCACCCAGCACCATTTGTTAAATAGGGAATCTTTTCCCCACTGCATGTTTTTAATTGGCTTATCAAAGATCGTGTTCTCAATAATGTAAGATCTCATGCTCGGAGCATGAGAATGTATATGTGTGGTCAGCATTGGTAATCACAATGCTTTCTCAAGTGCCTTAGAGAGAGGACCTCGCACAGAGCTTTCCAACAAGAAACCATGGACATAATTTGTATTATCTTGAAAAATAGACTATGTCTGGAAGTTTGAATCATCTTGAAATATCAAGCAACTCTTGGACAATTCAGATGGAGATCAGCAATTTTTAGGTCTAACATGTTATTGGTAAACTGGCTGATGCGTTCTCTACTGAAAGAGAAAAAAGATCCCCCAGATAGATTCTTAAAATATTGAAATTAGAATCATAATTTAGTTTATTGTTTATGCCTTGACTATTGTAATTTCAAGAATACAACAAACTGGGGAACAGTATCAAATAGAAGCACAGCGGCTGTTGGGCACCTGCCTGGGACTCCATTTGAATAAGTAATAATTTGATAACTGGAATCAATCATAAATAGGGAATGAAATCTTCATGACTGAAAAATATAAAGTGGTCACTCTGTTCAGACCCACTGATAAAAAGAATGCCCTTCAATGAAAATGTAAAACACATCCTGCTGGAACTAATCTAGCTCTTTTGTTAAAATTTATCTTCTGCAAATACTTATTTCAACTTGCAGATAGTCCCCACTAATAAAGTCAGCAGTCAAACCCAGCTGATATTCAGAAACCAAATGATGCTTATATGAGGCTTTTTACCCTGAGTGAGTGATTCATTCCCTAAGATTTAAACACTTCCTTACAGATCCTAAAAAGCCATGCTATTGATAAAAAACGCACAAGGTAACTGAAAAGAGAATAGTGTCTCTAAAAAGTAAACATATTTTGCCATTGTAAAGGTCTGTAAATAAAGTTAAACAAATTCTGAATGTCTTCATAGCTAGATTCACGTAAGTTATTATTGTGTGTAGTGAATGTGGTGGATATATAAGCATAAATGATTTAAAATGGAAATGAAACATAAACCAAAACAGATTAAAATTCTTTGGACTTTAGACCTCAACATAATTGAAAACAACTTTAGAAGAAAACATGAGAAAAATCTTTGTGATTTAAACAAAGATTTCTTACAGATAGAATATGAAAACCATAAATCATTTACAATGTGATAAGACCAATACTCCTAATCTTCCATTTTTTTTCCCTCTTCCTTAGTCTTCTTCAATTTAGCAAACAGCTCCTTCAACCTCCTTAGGCCAGAAAGCTTGAAGGAGCTTTTAATTTCTCTCTTTTCTCTACATCTAATACCTTTATAGCAGCAGTTCTCAACCTGTGGGTCGCGACCCATATTAAAGGGTCAGAGCATTAGGAAGGTCGAGAACCACTGCTTTATAACAAGTTTTTCCAATATATATCTGGAATCCAATCACTTATCTTTATGTCTGCTTCCAAAATTCTGGTTCAGGCTACCATAATCTGTTCTCGAGTTCCAGGAATAGCACCCCCCACCCCCGTCTCTGCATTCATTCCTGCTCCCCCGAATACTTTCTCACAATACATAATCAGACTATGTCTTCGCTTTGGTAAAATACAAACAACCCTTAATAGTTTCCCATTGCACTCAAATAGTACAAATTTCCTAAAACAGATCAGGAGAAAAAAAATCAGAGAGCTGGCAGCTTGAGTACACGTGGCTCATGCTTCTCCTCATCTCCCACTATGCTCAGAGACTCCGGCTTTCATGTCATCGTTGTTCCTGAAATATGTCAGTCCTACTCCTCTTTCAGAGCCTCTGGACTCCACCTGGAATGATCCTCCCTCCAGATCTTACATACTTGCCTGAGTCTCATCACTGAGCTCTCTTTGGCTCAGACTTCCTTGCATAGCATAACGAAAGGAGCTCTCCATCCTGTCACATTAGCTCACTGTCAATTTTATTTCCTAAAATACTTACCACTCTTCCAAAATTACTTTATTTCTTTTATTTATGTATTTATCAGACTTTGCCCATGAAAATATAGGTGCAGGGGGAGAAACTTGGATCTAAACATTAGGTTACAGTCATGAATAAATAATTAAATCACCAAATCAATGGTTAGGAGAATCTGCTTCTAAACAGATAAGACCTTATAATTAATTCCCCAGATGTTTTCCCTGCTTGAAATATTTAAAAAAGTTAGACCTTTGAAAAAATAATACAATAATGTATAGGCTATTTTCTCTTTTGTTCCTGATTTAATTTCTACAAAAGTGAAAACCCATTTCTCTGCAATAATAAAAATTTTCTGCAATAATAATAATTAAAAAAAATAAATAAACAGGTAAGGCACAGTCCCAGTGCAATGACTCCAGGTGAAGAAACACCAATGAAGGAGAATCACAAAGATCTTTTACATCCCGGGTTCTCAAAATCTTCAAAATACATGAATATAGCAAATTTCCCTTTTGATATGGGAAATTACAAAGCATCCAAAGAACTCCAGATTATATCCCGAATGCAGGGTGTGGAACAAAGGTTCTGCTTCCGAGAACATTTTGTAAGAATCAAGTACCTCATTTAGAAATCCCCAACACCTTCTTGGTTTAAACTAAGGTAAACCTCTGTCAGCTTAGCACAAGCCCTATCCTTTGTGCCAAGCATGCCCTAAGCATATCTGTTGGGACCACCAATTGCTGCTACCGTTCAGCCTTATAAATGTTTTCCCCTAGGTGTAATTTAGAAAGCAGTGAGTTATCAGAAACTTTGTGTAGAAGATAGACTACATTAATGCTTATCCAGGTGGTAATTGTTCTATGTTTCTGTCTTGTATCATAAAAGATGCCCAAAGCCCAGGCATATGCTAACAAACAGGTGTGGAGAATGGATGGTACACACAGACATTTCTCCGTTGGTCCCAGTGGGCATGGCATGATCTAAGCCTCTCTCTCTCTACCCATTAAGTTCTCAATATTCAGAATCATATAGCAAACTGACACCTACTAGACTACTAGACAATCCTGACACTAAAATGTAATTGTTATGTCAATAAATACTCAATATCCAAATATACTCACACATAATTCTCACATATAAACTGTCTCTAGGAGATGCCAATTATGACTTTAAGATTCCTTAAGGCTATTTGGAGCATAAAAATGTTGCCATATACAATGAAAATATTTTAGAAATGGGGCTAAAATGAGATTCCTTTTAAACCAACCATAACACAAGAGAGCTTCAACTAAGTGGGCTTTATGAAATGTTCTCTCCTTTCCTGTCTTATACTATATACCACTCATTGAAAATTTCCCATCCCACTTAATGCTTCCACAGCCTATGAAAATAGTTATATTTATACCACAGATGAGAAAAGTGAGATTTAAAGGGGTGAAGTTACTTGTCCAAGAAGATGAAGAATCTACTCTTTTCCGTTCTTGGCACCAATCTGTGTGATACCAGACCCACACCCCGTCCACTGCAAGGGATGCCACATCCATGCACGATCATACTTATTTATAAAAAGAACACTGAGATGAAAATACTATTAAAAACTCCCTAAAAAAGTATTTCTACAGAATGGAATGCAATGTAGCTATTAGAAAGAACAAGATAAATCTGTAGTTGCTACAATGCAAGATTCTACAAAATACTTTTTATTGAAGAAAAAAATCGTGGTGTAGAAGACTATGAAAAGGTAATCTGATTCTGCTTTGTCAAAAAGCATACCTGGTTGCATATGCACAACACGTTCTGAAAGAGTAAGGAAATATCACGGGGTGATTGTGGGGGGTAGCACCAGTGGCGGGCTCATGCAGAGAGTGAAATTTTACCTTTTACCTTTCTGTATTTTCTGTTTGTTTCATGTTCAAATATCATCCTTTTAAATTAAAATACAACTGTGTTATAACATGATGTCATGTTCAGATCAGAACAAAGGTCTACTACTAGGAGGAACTAAATATTATTACTATAAATGCCTGCTTTAATCACCTGAAGTGACTTGGGAACAGATAAGGTATAAAATGAAACAACTATGATGTGAACAGAACTCAAAACTAAGAAATACACCTGACTTATTCAGTAGTTTGACTGAAGAAAGGATATATCATAAAATTAAAGTTATTTATTGAAATTATGTGACAATAACTTGTCAGCTATATGGAAAAATAATTACTTATATGTGCACCTCCTATAACAAAGCAAATTTACATATTAATAAAACATATCCACATGTTTTATTTAGCTAACTAAATAAAAATACACCAAAAAATACAGCAATTTGATATTTATTAGGTCTTGTATTAGTAGTTATAAACTTTGATGAGTTAGAAGAGGCTAGAATGAAAAGGAGGACTTAGATGTGTATAATAAAATAATTTCAATAAAATAAAGTGCTTTTTTAAAAATTAATCAAGTCCTATTTAATTCATTTTGATGTTGCTGTAATGGCTTTGGGGGTCTTAGTCATAAATTCTTACCTAGAAGAATTTTTCCTGAATTTTCTTCTAGAATTCTTATGGTTTCATGCCTTACATTTAAGTCTTTTTCCCATCTTGAATTAATTTTTGTGAATTGTGAGAGATGAGGGTCCTGTTTCATTCTTCTGCATGTAGCTATCCACTATTCCCAGCATCATTTATTGAATAGAGCATCTTTTCCCCAGTGTATGTCTTTGTCTACTTGGTCAAAGATCAATTGGTTGTAGGTAGTTTTATTTCTGAATTCTCTGTTCTGTTTCATTGGTCTATGTTTCTATTTTTGCACCAATACCATGCTGTTTTGGTTACTATAGCTTTGTAGTATAGTTTAAAGCCTAGTAATGAGATGTCTCCACAATTGTTCTTTTTATTTAAGATTTTTATTTATTTATTTATTTTTATTTTTTATTTATTATTTTATTTTATTTATTTATTTTTTTATTTTTTTTTTTTTTTGCTATTCTGGCTCTTTTTTTTCATTTTTGGTTCCACCAGATGACGTGTAGAATTATTTTGCTCTAGATATCTGATTTGTGATGTTGGTACTTTGATGGGGATTGCATTAAATCTGTAATTCACTTCGGGTATTATGAACATTTTAACAATGTTAATTCTAACAATCCATGAGCATGATATATTTTTCAATTTGTGTCATCTACAATTCTTTACCTTTGTACAGCAAAGAAAATAATCAACAGAGGAAATAGACAACCTACAAAAGAGGAGAAAATATTTGCAAACTATGCACCCAATAAAGGGCTAATATCTAGAATCTATAAGGAACTCAAACAAGCAACAAAAAAACAAACAGTTCCATTAAAAGTGGGCAAAGGACATGACAGAAGTTTCTCAAAAGAAGACAGACAAATGGCCAACAAACACATGAAAAAAATGCTCAATATCACTAATCATCAGGGGAATGGAAATTAAAACCACAATGAGATATCACCTTACCTCTGCCAGAATGTCTACCATTAAAATGCCCCAAAACAATAGATGCTAGTGTGGCTCCACCATTTATACACTGCTGGTGGGACTGCAAATTAGTGCAACCTCTATGGAAAACAGTATGGAGATTCCTCAAAGAATTAAAAGTAGACCTACCATTTGATCCAGCAATCCCACTATTGGGTATCTGTCTAAAAGGAAGGAAGTTATTTGATCAAAAATATATCGGGTGGAGCCCATGGCTCAGTGGGTAGGGCGCTGGCTATATGCACCAAGGCTGGTAGGTTCGAACCCAGCCCGGGCCAATAGAGCAATAATGACAACTGCAAAACAACAAAAAAAATAGCCAGGCATTGTGGCAGGAGCCTGTATTCTCAGCTACATGGGAGGCTGAGGCAGGAGAATCGCCTAAGCCCAGGAATTTGAGGTTGCTGTGAGCTGTGATGCCATGACACTCTACCCAGGGCGGCAGCTTGAGACTCTGTCTCAAATATATATATTTGAATGTTTATTGCAGTACAATTCACCATTGCAAAAATGATGTAGAATCAACCCAAGTGCCCATCAATTCATGAGTGAATTAACAAATTGGGGCATACACACCAGAGAGTACTTACTACTCAGCCACACAAGAAAGGAATTAGTGTCTTTTACAGCAATTTGAATGGAACTAGAGACAATAATCCTAAGATAAGTTATCTCAAGAATGGAAAAACAAATACCTCTTGTACTTTGTAACAACCTGGAACTAACTCATGAGCACACAAGGGCACAGAAAGAAGTAAAAATTATTAGAAATCAGGAAGGGGAAGGGGTGGAGGAAAGGAAATATAAACATCTATCTAAGAGGTACAATGAATTATTCAGGTGATGGGCACGCTTATGGCCCTGACTAAAGCATTAGAAAAACTCTCCGTGCAACAACAAATATTTTTACCCATTAATATTTTGAAAATTTAAAATTTAAAAAATCCCCAAGCCTATAACAAAACGTACAAAAAAAAATGTGCAGGGTCAATAAAAAATATTCAAGTCATCCTTAAATAAATAAGTTAAAACAAGAAAATCACACAGAGGAAAACATTATATTGAATAAGGTACCAAAGTGTTCATTAATCACATTTAAAACTGAGAAAGAAAGAGTCTGCCCCTAATAGATGAACAGGCAAATTTCATATAAATATAATCAAAACAATAAGAAATATTAATGTCATTACTAAAGTGACACTTTGAAAAAACATTCATCAACTAGTATTTGAATTCAAATTAAAAGCAATATGAGGTGTTATTTTTTCTATGCTAATACAAAGGATAATATCATCAAAAGTATGTAAGACTGAAATAAAAGTTATATCCTCTCTTTTTGCTGATGACATAAAAATTGGAACAGCCTTTTTGCACATTTCATAATTTAGTCTAAAACTCATGAAAACATTTTTATTAATTTTTTGTGCTTCAGAAATTCTTGATGGTCTAAAAGAGAATCTAAATTATTTTTTAAAAAATAAGATGTTTTTGGCAACAATAATTTAGAATCAACTTATATGTGTCCAATGATAAGAAAAACATTAATCACACAATAATTAATTCCTCAACAAGAAGTTCTCTGACAGAATTTATGTGTCTTTTATCATGATTATTATGAACATTATTATTATTAAAGAATAAACTCTATTGATGGCCAACCTGGGGTGACAAAATTAATAAAATATTTTTATAAACAGTTTGTCAAAAATAAACATATTGAACATGTGAAAAACCAGGTATGATGTTATAGTAAATTTAAAAAGATACAGATGTATATGGTGTGATATAAATTATGCACATATATAGCTGGGTACCAGAAGATAACTAATAGATATATAATTTGATTAATGGTTGGAGTTCAGTTATATTGAAACTTTTTTCTTAATTTTGATTTGATTTCTGTTAATGCCATTATTAAAATATTTGTGCAACTAACAATAATTTTCATAACCTTAAAACAGAGTAATGTTTTTAAGCATCAAAAAGGATTTTAAAAAGCTAATTCAACAGCAAAATTTGTAATATAGTGCTAATAACTATATGGCGCTATAACTAGTAACTCTAACTCGTCATAGCACTAATAACTTAGAACACAAAGCAGTTGAACTGTGAAATGATCCTTTATATACAAATGTTTCTTGAGGCCTTTGTAAAGTGGTACATTATATGAACAGAGATTAAGTAAAACAAAAGCATAACACTCATGGCAGACTGGATAGGTTTGTTACACCTGGAAAATGTGTTTCTATCAAATGTAGTAGTTTTTAATGTTCCATTTTTATTTAAAAACTATTATCTGTACTTGATTACATGTTCATTGGGTTCACCTAATGTTGGGGGATAAAAGATGATTCCTATATTTTATTAGATTGTAATGCTTAAAAGAAATTGAACCATGTGATTTAATAATGAAATGCTTAATATTGGTGCTGCATTAACCAAAGTTAAAAGAATTGTTTCCATTAAAAGGAGCTATACAGATACAAAGACATTGTGCTTAGGACAAAGTAGGCAGTGTCCAGAGTCTAGTTTGCTCAAATAAAATATTTCTGTACTTTAGTAATCAGAAAATAGTTTCTCTGTATAAGAGCATATTATTAAGTCAACATACTTCTATAAACAAAGAGTTCAATCTGAAACTTGCTGGAAATGAGTGTTTAACTTTTTTTTTTTTTTTTTTTTTTGCAGTTTTTGGCCTGGGCTGGGTTTGAACCCGCCACCTCAGACATATGGGGCCAGCACCCTACTCCTTTGAGCCACAGGTACAATGAAACCCCTAAGTGTATTAAAAGGATGACATTAATATCACAAATGGGCACTCATTAAGCACAAAATACTTTAAAGCATTAAAGAATAAACTCTATGGTTGGCCAACCTGGGGTGACAAAATTGATAAAATATTTTTATAAACAGTTTGTCAAAATATCATATTTGACCGTTTAAACTATTTTGCTTTTTTGGCATAATTTCTCTTTAAAAAATATATAATAAATGCATTTAAATTATTCTCCCAAGGGAAAACTTGATTGAAAAAAACTTGATTCACTATTTTCAAACCTAAGGTAAATTGCTTTTATTACTTCCTCATTTAGTCATACATCTTCAATTGTTCTCGGTAGCTCTATAAATTATTATTTTTAGAACAACTCCTGCCCCCTCCCCCTCCAGCAAATTGTCCCTACCAATTAATGACTCAAGAACACATCAAAAATTCGATTATTCACAGGTGTGCCTAGAATTCTATACATCTTGTGTGTAGGGCAATGTTTTCCCTTTGATTCAAACTGTCATTTTCAAAAATGTCTGTAAAGTAAACAGCCTTAGAAGATAGAGTATCCCTCTGCAGAGCCTAGGGGCAGTCAGGGTGATTTCCCATTACAAAAGATTGAGGTTCTCTGAGCTCAGAGTTCCTGTTCTGTAACACAACTCACTGGAGTGCAGGAATCATCTCCTCCTTTAGTGTCTCATTGTTGGAAACTGGGCTCCTGTTGTTGCTATGATTAAATACTGTCCTTCATCTCTGACCCCAGAGGTTTGTGTCTTTTATCATCAGCGTGAAACTACGGCAGATCAACATGTAAGTGTACAAGTAAAAATCTCAGACCATTTACAGATCTTGACACCAATAAGATCATATACATTACTTAGGATTTTAAAATTATATTTGGGAACTAGAAGCATCTGATTTCCTTTAAGTGAAGCCGGGGCCACTCACTGCACATTTTCCATTGTGTGGCAGGTCACCTCTAACTATAAGGAACAAGAGAGACAGATGATGAAGAGACATCAGCATAGCCCGTGTTGAAAACATCGCGACCTATATTTGAAAAAATAATGAGAAAGCCACATGAGGCTGATTTTTCCAATCATCCAAAATTATGTGGCTCTAAGTATTTTATTGCCTTCTGTCCCAGTTGTTTATATGTCAAGAAATAAAATGATTCACGGAGTATTTGTACCAAATCATAAAGCTTTAGTCAATCGTTTCTGGCACAAATAGAATCCAGAGATGTGACTCAGAAATTTCTAATTTTTCTCTTGAGACATCTTTTCTTCTATTTAGGTTTGTTTATTTGTTGCCCAAATCAAAAAGAGAATATTGGTTGATGTTTCATCAACAAATTCTAAAAGAAATGTCATCTTAGCTCTCAGTTTACCTGTTTTTTAAAAATTCTGTGTCTATGGGGTGGTGCCTGTGGCTCAAAGGGGTAGGGCGCCAGCCCCCTATGCCAGAGGTGGCAGGTTCAAACCCAGCCCCTGCCAAAAACTGCAAAAAAAAAATTCTGTGTCTAAGATTATGAAGGTCTCGAACTCCGCATTTATTTTCTAGAATCCCTACAATTATTATTTTTCTATTAGTCCTGAGTATACACCTTACCCCGGGATGAGGATCAGGTCTAATTCTAGGTTCTGAGTAGTGCCTGAGACAATATATGTGCAAATTATGTGACATGAATATGAATAATGACAAACGTTGTACAGACCTCATCCAGTATCGTTTTTCTGTTTCAAGCAGCAGAAATGAAGTGGAAATATCAGAACAACAACAACAAAAAAATTCTAAATAATAGTAATAATTCTCTTCTCAAATAATGGAGAAAAATATATTGTATACCGCTGATGTGAAAAGAGAAGCTTTCTTTATAGTCTGGGTTTGTAGGAAGTAGGGTATTAATAGGAAGTAGGCAGGGCTGCAGGGGGAGGCACAGTCAGACAGAAGCAATGTCAGTGCCTTCTTTCAAGATCACAGCACTGAGCCAGTTCTCACCAGTGCAACTACTTTTGTCAGGGAAGCTACCACCAAAACAACATAGAAGTTTACTGCTGAAACAAAGCTCCCCCTCCAACCAGGGTAGTTAGGCCTACCCTGATACCAGCCTAACTTTTCTTTTTAATTTTGCTTTTGTTTCTTACTGACTAGGTTTTGTAATTGTTCCCTGAATGTTTATCATAGCTGGCATTTTATTTCAAACTGGGTAAGTAAAAAAAATTACTAAGATAACCTCGTAGGCTAAATCTGAATATGGCCTTGCCCGTTAACTCCCAATGCCTTGCGCACCTGTCACAGCAGCCGCTTCTGGACGCCAGTGTTAGTTTACAGTTCTATGACTTTGGACATAATGCTCTGTGCTGCTGATCCACCCTTTAGGGTACACCTGGATTGTGATCCTAATAGTTTCTAGCTTTCCTCCCTCAACTAGCTTGGCAAAGCAGTTGAGATCTCAGCACACTTTGTATCACACACATTGAGAATTATCCTATGTTCTACCACAGACATATGAAAAAGCTCCTCTATACATAATCTCGTTTACTCTGATATTTAATTTTAAAAGAGAAAATGCATTTATACATCACTCTCCCCCTCCGGAAAATGTCCTCAAGATTTATCGTGTCCTAGATATCAACCCCAGCGATACAAGGTATGCAAAGCAAAATGAGACCATTACAAACAAGAACTATTTCTTTTCTTTGAATTTCAGGTTAATTTGAGGGTACAAATAGGTTAAGAAGTTTGCATTCGTTCCATAGAGTCCTCCTTATATTTGTGTCCTGCCCCCAAGAAGTGTGCCACACACCCCTTGTTTCTATTCAGTGGGAGCACACCCAGCTCACCTCCTCTTTCCTCCTCCCTCCCCACACCTTGAATTGATTTGAGTCTTTCTCTTATTTGGGTGGGTATGAGGTTGGCTCCTGGCTTCACATCAGTTTTGGAGAACCATTTCTTAAATGCCTGCTCTGTACCACATGCTATTGCAAGTGTTCATAGATCAGTGGGAAAATGTTCATGGGAGTGCTTTTCCCATACGGTTGAAATGCTGTACTAGAGGTATGTGTGATGCACACGTGAGCACGCAATTACAGAAACCGACAGAAGGAGCGCTGCCTGCAATGGAGCTGAATTCACAAGAAGGTGACTTTACACTTGTGATCAAATGCAAAGAGATTCTATAAATAAGGAGGAAGTAGAAATCAGCATTCCCAGCAGACAGGCCAGTGTATACCATGGAACAGACGCACAACACAGTATACTGCACACACCGTGCCATTTCAACAGGAAGAGAGAAAATAAAAACTGTTCCTTTTTACTTCTGCTTTTTTATTAAGAGGCCAGTTGCATAGAAGCTGGACCAAAAAGAGAAAACTTTTAGATTTGGAGATATACATTTTTTAAACTTTTATTTGCATGTACGTTATGCTTGGTTATTAACTGGGCACCGAAGCTTATTTCAAGGCAGAGAAACAATGAAAAATTAACTAAGAGAATACACAATAGCCTGATTATGCATGGATCTGTGTAGATGGATTGGGAATGTGACAGGTTTTCCTGGCTCCCAGGGGAGTCCCCTCTCCAGTGCCTGTCAGTGGCCTGGACAGTTTCAGGTGGCAGCTGCCCAGGGCCAGGCATGAGAAGAGGCAGATTATCAGCCTCACTGTATCATTTTCCCTGCTTTTCCTGTGAGTGAGTGAGGAAAAAATGAAAAATAACTAATCAACCAATTTCTTTACTAAGAATGTTAATTCATTATGAAGTTCATACAAGTTATTCTAAACTCTAGGCTCAGGCCGATGGCCGTTGATCATCTTCCACAGCTGGATAACCTCTCCACAATTGCAGCCCTAGTTCCTTGCTCTACCCTGTCCTCCGGCAGGTGTGGGCACAGCACCCCCTACCCTTTCTCCCTGCTCTGTAAACTTGGCTTGTTCCCCATGCCCCCATCCTAAAACAGGCACAGAGAATGTACTGCACGAGTTCATGGACACGGTCCATGTTGCATCAGGTTTTTCTCTCTTATTGCCTAGATCATTTTCGTTCTGAGATGGTGTGGTCTGATGGTCACTGAGCCCTTACCCCTGCTAGGCCGAGGGACAATGAACAGAAGAGCTGCAGTTCATTCTCTGTCTTGGAAACAGTGCACATTCACTAGATGACTACACAGTAACTCTCTTTTTGATGAAATCAGTCTTCTTTATGTACTCTTTAAAGGAAAGGTACTTTAGGCTTGGTGTCACCTGGTCACAGAACATATGGAGGCTCCCTGTTATTTCCTCTATTGCAACTTTTGTCATTCTTTTTCAGCTTTGCCTCCTGGCGTCTCACTCTTTCCCCATTCTGAAATGCACCTCTCTTCAATCATGTTTTTAGAGGCTTCCTCTAGGCTCCTCTAACTTCCTTTTCCTGTCTCACTGTATTTGCTCATGATCTGAGTGTGGTAAGTGGTTGACCTGGTATTTTCTGCTCATAGTTATCAACATGAGTCATCAGCTTTTTCCCGTCCTGGTATGAGCACCCCTGAGCATGTGGTGTGACCCAGTGACATACAAAGTTATGGATAAACACATTTCATCCTTTTGGAAGAAGGGGTGGTGGAAAAAACAACTTTATTTTTAGATGAACATGGGAACACTATGGAACAGGATGTAAACTTTTAATGTAAAACAGATGCCAAGGAATATTTTTGCTTATAGTGGGCTGCACCAGATTTCTATGAGAACCAGCATGCTTTTCTATATCCAGGGATGTAAAATGTTCAGAATTTTATATAAATAAAATTTTATTATGAACTATAAGGAGCAGTGCCCATGAAACATTCTTCAAGGTAGATCACATGTCTTAAATTTGCTGAGGCACAAAACAAGCCTCAGCAAATTTAAGAATATTGACATTATATGAAGTATCTTTGCCAACCACAATGGCATGAAACTAAAAGTTTATAAGGAAGAATTTTGAAAAATTCAAAAATACATGGAAATTAAACAACAAATGGGTCAACAAAGAAATAAAAAGTGAAATTAAAAATACTCCTTGAGACAAGCAAAAATAGAAACACAACATACCAAGATTTATGGAACACAGCAAAAGCAGTTCTAAGAGAAAAGATTATAACAATAAATGCCTATGTCAAAATAGAAGAAAGCTCTCAAACAACTTAATATTACACGTCAAATAAACAGAAAAAGAATTAATAAGCCCAAGATTAGCCGAAGGAAAAAAATAATAGAGATCAGAGCAAAAATAAATGAAATAAGATTTTTCAAAAATAAATAAGGTCAACTAAACCGTTAGTTTTTTTTTTTTTTTTCAAGAAAAAATCGAAAAGCATTTAGTTAGGATAACTAATAAAAAAGAGAGAAGATTCAAATAATAAAATTAGAAATAAAAAAGGAGACATTACAGCTGATATCACTAAAATACAAGGGATCACGAGAGAGTACTAAGAGCAGTTACATACCAACAAATTGAATAACCTAGAGGAAATGCATAAATTCCTAGACACATGCAGCCTACCTACCAAGACTGAATCATGAAGAAATAGAAAATCTAAACCTACCAACAATGAGTAAGGAGATTAAATAAATAATCAGAAATAAAAATCTCTCATCAAAGAAAAGTCCAAGACCTGATGGCTTCATGGCTGAATTCTACCAGACACTTATTAGTTCTTACTATAAGAACTAATACCAATTCTTTCCAAACTCCTCCAATACATTGAAGAGGGAAGAATACTTCCAAACTCTTTCTTTTTTTTTTTTTTTTTTTGTGGTAAGTATTAGCATGCTATGAAAACCAGACAAGGACACTACAAGAAAATTCAAGATCCTTGATGAACATAGATGCAAAAATCCTCAAAAAAGACTAGAACATCAAATTTAACAACACATGAAAAAAATCACCCACCATGATCAAGTGGGATTCATCCCTGGGCTGCTTGTGATAAAATACATTAAAAGAATAAAGGACAAAAATCACACGATCATTTCATTAGATGCTGGAAAAGCATTTGACAAAATTCAAAATCTTTTTATGATAAAAACACTTTAACTAATTAAGTACAAGGAAAATGCGCCTCAATGGAATAAAGGTCAACCACAGCTAATATCATACTCAATGGTGAAAAATTGAGAGCTTTTCCTCTAAGATCTGGAGCAAGGCAAGGATGCCCACTTCTGTCACTTCTATTCAACATAGTACTAGAAGTCATTGCCTAAGCAGTTAGGAAAAAAACAGAAATAAAAGGCATCCATATGAAAAGGAAGAAGTTAAATTGTCCCTATTTGTAGACAACATGATCTTATATATAGAAAACCCTACAGATTCCACCAAAAATCTGTTAGAAATAATAAAGAAATACATAAAGTTCAAGGACACAAAATCAACACACAACGATCCATAATGATTCTATATACTAACAAAGAACTATCTAAAAAAGAAATCAAGAGAATAATCCCATTTAAAATAGCTACTAAGAAAGTAAAATAGTTAGGAATAAGCTTAACCATGCGATAAAAAACCCATACACTAAAAACTATAAAATGTTAATAAAAGAACTGAAGAAGACAAATAAATGGAAAGATATCCCATATTTGTGTATTACAAGAAGTAATACCGTTAAAATAGTCATACTATTCCTAGCAATCTATAGATTCAATGCAATCCCTACCAAAATTCCAATGTCATTCTTCATAGAAATAGAAAAACAGTTCTAAAATTAGATACAGAACCACAAAAATCTCCAATTAGCAAGTTAAAGAGCAAAAAGAACAAACCTGGAGGTATCACATTACCTGATTTCAAACTATACTGCAAATCCATAGTAATGAGAATAGCATTATACCAGCAAAAAAAAAGAAGAAGAAAAAAAAAAAAAAAGACTTATCAACCAATGGAATAGAATAAAAAGCCAAGAAATAAACCCATGCTTATAGAGTCAATTGATTTTTGACAAAGGTGACAAAAATATGCAATGAGAAAATAATAGTTTCTTCAATAAATAGTGCCCATATACCTGGATATCCACATACAAAAGAATGGAGCTGGACCTTTATCTCACACCAAATACAAAAATCAACTCAAAACATATTAGAGACTTAAATGTAAGATTAAAAACTCTAAAACAATTAGCAGAAAACATAGAAGAAAAACTACATGACATGGTCTACGTAATTTTTTTTTTTATTTGACCCTAAAACACAGGAAATAAAAGCAAAAATAGACAAATGGGATTACAGCAAACTAAAAAGTTTCCACATAGAACACAAAACAAGTACTGGTGTGCAGAGACAGCCTACTGTTTGGGAGAAAATATTTACAAGCCATGCATTTAAAAGGGGTTAACGTCCAAAATATAAAGTTGTTCAAATCACTCAATAACAAAAAAAACAAAAATCCCAATTAAAAAATGGGCATGAGATCTGCATAGGTATTTCTCAATAGAGGATATACAAAGACACACACACACACACACACACACACACACACACACACACACACACACTCGGTCTGACAATTAAGTTCATGAACTTGCCACCCTGACAGTACTATACAAAAAACTCGGGAAGGTCCAATAACCTTAGTGTATCAGCTGTGTTTCTGTCAACGTGAGTCAATGTCCTGCTAAGTGACATTCATTATTGTTGTTGCATGTTTTTGTGCGCCACCATGAGAATGTCAGAGCTTGTATTAAAGCAATGAACAAACATTAAATTTCTTTCTTGTTAAACATGGCTAGAGTGGAAGTGAAATTAGGGAAATGTTAGTCCACATTTATGGAGATAATGCCGTGAAGAAAACTGCAGCTTGCAAATTTTCCAAGGGGAGGGAAAGTGTCACCCATGAACAGAGTTCAGGGAAGCCAGTAACAAGCAGAACCGATGAAAACATAGCAAAAAATCATCAAATTATGGACCAAAATTGTTGACTGACTGCAAGAAACATAGCAGACCAAGTAAGCAAAGACAGAAAAATAAGAAAATCCTTACTGAAGATTTTGGCATGAGAAAGGTGGTGTTACTGGATGAGCAAAGGGGTAAAGAAGAGTTGAGGTTTGCCAAGACCTTGTGGAAAGGCAGGATATGTTTTGGGCCCTGTATCACTGGTGATGAAACATGGGGTACCAATACAAGCCCTAAACAAAGCATCCAAGTACACAATGGAAGTCTCCATAACCAAAAAAGTTTCATCGTTCCAAATCAAGAGTCAAACAATGTTGCCAACCTTTTTTGATATAAGAGGGATTATTTATTATAAATTTGTAGCAACTGTAAAAGTTAACCAAGTTCACTACTTGGAAATGATGAAAATGCTGCATGAAAAAGTTAGATGAAAACAACCTGAACTTTTCTCCAACAACTCATGGCTCTTGCATTGCCAAGATGTCCCACCTCACATGTCAGTGTCCGTGAGGGAATTTTCAACCAGTAAACAAATAATTGTATTGGAACATACAATTATATTTCAATTATATTCCCTGCTCACTTGATCTGGCCCCCTAATGCCTTTTTTCTTTACCCATAGATAAAGGAAATACTAAAAGGAAAACATTTTGATGACATTCAGGACAACAAGGGTAATATGATAACAGCTCTGATGGCCATTCCAGGAAAAGAATTCCAAAACTGCTTTGAAGGGTGGACTAGGTGCTGGTGCCAGTACATAACTTCCCAAGGGGTGTACTCTGAAGGTGACCATAGCGAGATTCAGCAATGACGTATGTAGCACTTTTTCTAGGATGAGTTCATGAACTTAATTGTCAGGTTTCATATTAAAAAAAATTTTTCAACATAGCTAATCATTAAGGAAATGCTAATTAAAACCATAAGAAATACCATCTCACACTTGTCAGATGGCTATTATCAAATGACAGAAGATAAGTATTGTGAGGCTGTATGGAAAAGGGAACCCTCGCACACTGTTGGTAGGAATATAAATTAGTATAATTTATAATTACATATAATTTCATAAATTACGAAAAACGATAAGGAAGTTTCTAAAAAAACTAAAAATAGAACTACCATATTATCCAACAATCCCACGTCTGGGTATTTACCCAAAATATTTGAAACCAATTTGTCAAAGAGACCCCTGCAGTCCCATGTTTCCCATGTTTATGGCAATACTATTCACAATAGCCAAGTTACAGACTCAACCTAAGTGTTCATCAACAGATGATGAACAGAGTAAGTATGGTGTATGAACACAATGAAAAGTAGTCTACTGGATTCTATTCAACCTGAAAAAGGAAGGAAATTCTGTCATTTGAGACATCACAGATAGAACTGGAAGACATCATACTAAGTGAAAAAAGCCAGGCACAGAAAGGCAAATACTTCGTGTTCTGCGTTCTCCTATGTGGAATCTAAAACAATCAGATTCACAGAAGCAGAGAATATAGTGGTGGTTACGGAAGCTAAGGGTTGGGGGAAAGGGGAGATGATATTCACAGGACAGAAAAGGTCAGACAAGGAGAAATGTGAGCTTTTTAGTTCTGTTGCATACAGTGGTGAATATAGTTAAGATAGATTGTTAGAGTAAATTTCAAATGTTCTTACACCAACAAATGTGAAGTATTTGAGGTGAGGGATACATTGGTTAGATTGATTTAATTATTCTACACTGTATTCATAAACCATAACATCACTTTTTACTCCATACATTTATACAATTATAAATTGTCAATTTATAGTTAAAAAAAAAAAAAAACTTGGAGGAACATTATCTCAGCTGCTCCTTAGGAGAGATTTTTCATGAAGTTATTGCTGTAGATTTTAACAAAATACTTTAAATCTCAATAAGCATGACATATCATGGATATACCTCTAAATAAAAGTGAACTTTATAAATAGGGATTTAAGAGAATTTATGTTAGTTTGAAAGGATATGTATTGCAGTAATTTTTCAAGATTTATTTCTTTGTAAGTTTAAAAGCATCTCCCATCAATTAACTCTGTCTTTTTTATAGTTCATTTAAAGTAACACCTGGCCATCTTGTAAAAAAGTTACATCTGTCAGCCCAAATTCAGAAATAAAAATAAAATTCATATGACCCCCAAGATGATTGCTTTATTTTGTTTAGCTTCAGATCAGTAAAGTAGTAGACTTCATGATGGTAGCAGATGAACAAATACAGCAAAATTTGTTCAACCTCTAATTAGACTTTCATGAAAACCAACCTGTTATTTATTCTAAATCTTTAAAAATAATCAATCAGGAAGTTAGAGCTGGGATGTAGTTCTTTTGGACCATGTAGCATTTGGAAAATCAAAATACTTTGCATATAAAACCTTATTTCTGGCTTCTCTTAAAAAAAATTCAGAGAATTTAGGAACACAGGCCTCTAGTGCCTCATGGCAAAAACTGACCAGGGTTGATGGAGACTGTCATGTTATTTAAGGCATCCTCTCAAGGTCACCATGTCCCCAACTCTCCCTGCCTTTATGTCAGACTTGCTTTACTTGTTTTCATTACTTAGGCATTTGAGTTGGCCAGACCGTTCCACACACAGGACATTTTTAGATATTTTGTGTGGCACACTGTTCTGTAACTAAAAAGTCTATTATGAAGCCCTATCCTATGTCTTCAAATACCCAAAAGTCCCATATAGCAGGCACAGAAATAAATCATGGTACCATAGTTTGGTAAAAGCAATGGCATAAATTTGCTGAGGAACATTATGAGAAATCTGAGAATCAATCCAGAGTGCAAAGGAAAGTTCATGGAATGATTCTCTGGAGGGGTGTTTCTGATGAAAAAGGGGTCAAAGGTAGACAGAGGGCATACCGTGGGAAAGGAACAGCAGTCAGAAGCATTGGAAATGTATTATTAGAGCATAAAGATCAGGAAGAAGGTGAGGAGAGGTGGTGCTGGCGAAGGAAGACCAAAATCAAACTGCAGAAGCCAGGACACTGAGCTATCCCACAAGAGGGTCTCAGATGACATTTGATTGTTGCCAATGAGTTCATCCACACAACACAACATTCTAGCTTAATATCATGTCTTAGAGCAAGAACATTTTTGTTAACTACACTGGATTTTAAATCTTTCTAAAATGCCTTGCCTGCATCTCTTCTTTTCTTAAATCACAATCACAATGCTTAATTTGAGTGTCCTTCGATGATTCATGGACACCACTATTACCGTCCTTCACTGTAGCAGCTGCTCATTAAATATCAATGCTCTATGTGGGTTTGGGGCTAACGGGACTTTTCTTCCTACACTAACATTATTCCGCCTGAGTAATTCATCTTTTCTTTAAATATCAAGATGTTAAGCAATGTGATAGCAATGAAAAGAAGTCTCAAGCACTGCCGCCTCCTCATGTGCTGTGCCTGATATATAGGCTGATGATATAGGACCAGACTCATCAAAATTTGAAAAATAAGTCTTTTATTTAAGTTAGGATGACCACTCTTATAAATTGTATATGTGAGGTCTGTGCCAACTTTTTTATTTATTTAGAGGATCCCCTTATTCTTCGTTTTTATTTTAAATTTTCACACAGACTCTTGACAGTGGTTTACATCCTTTTTATCTTTCTTTGCTACAACACAAGGTCTGGTGAATATACAAGGACTGGACAGAGATGGTTTAGTCTTGGATATGCACAAGCCCCATCCCTCTCTCTTTTACTGAACATCTTAGAAGGCATGTCTATATTAGAGAGGGTCTTAGGTATAAGCTTAAATCCTCTAAAATTTAGAATAATGTTATATGAGAGAGAAGACCAATTATAATATAGGTAGGCCATAGTATGACCTCATTTAATATACATATATTTAAAGAGAGAAATAGTAAAGGGTATACAAACTATATTTATACATGCATATTAATTTACATATATCTGTATAAATAGAAAGATATTAAAGGGCATACATAACAATGTTTTTAAAAAGCAAATTCCTTTAAGAGATTGGTTCTCTACTTCTCATTATTAATAAGTTGGCATACAAAAGCTACAATACTTAAATGGTACAATCAGATATGTGGCAGCTGTGAAATCATCACCACAATCAAGATAATGAACAGAACTGTCATACAATGTGCTTTTGATGAGTCTGCCACAGAGATGCTCTTTCCCATGACACTGATCTACATAATCATAGATACTTGATATGTTCAAGCTCATTTACATTTTGCCAATTCGGTAATGCCAAATGATATCTTTTGGGGGCTGGTTTGACATTTTCCATATTATTAATGAGACTGATGATAATCGCTGGTCATTTGTGTTTCAGCTACCTTGAGAAAGCTGTGTGCATCTGCCTATTTTTTAGGGAATTCATACATTGTCAGTATTTTATATGTTGTATCTTTTCCCATTCCCTAATCTTGTCTTCCTTTTCTATTTTTGATAAACAGAGTTTCTTAATTTTTATATCGTAAATGTATCAAATTTTATAATTTATGTTTTGTGGGTTTCTGGTGATTCTTCTATGCCAAAGTCATTAGAATTTTTAGAAGAAAATTAAGGCAGATGTTTTGCTTCTTAAATTAAAATTCATCTGGAATGTATGTTTGTGTATGATGTGAGATAGCGATCTAATTTTCCCTTTTTTGATATGTAGATAGCCTATTGTCTGAACACTATGTAATGAAAAATCAATCATTGCTTCATTGATTTGCCCTCTTTCATGAAAATTGGATTCATTTCATTTCATGGAAATTGAGCCTAGTTCTCACAGGCTATTGGCATAGTAAGTATAACCTTATGATATATGATCATTGTAACATTCTGAGGTAAGACAAGTCTCCCAGATGATTCTTCTTTAACGGGGCATTGGCTATAATTTGGTTCTTTGCACTTCTGTGTAAATTTTAGAATCAACTTGCCAATCGTACTCTTGTAATTTTTACTAAATTATGGTGAATTTATAGATCAATTTGTAAAAATAAAGATATCTTTAAAATATTGCTTTAATGTCTGTGAAGCTGGTATATCTTGAACTTAGTACTTAAATGCTCTTTAATGTCTTTCAATATGATTTTATATTTTATTCCATTAAAGTCACCCATGATTTTTGCTAGATTTATTTCCAGTGATCTTAAGTTTTATCGTTTCTATCAACAGTCTTTTTATTGGGCTTTCTAACAGTTCATTATTGATATACATGAGTGTAAATATTTTATTGATCATATAAGCAATTTGTTTTTATTATGTCTAAATATTTTTCTGTGAAATTTTTGAGCTTTATTATATAGACAATATTATGCTAAATATGGCACTTTCATTTCTTCCTTTACAAACTTGCCATTTTTATTTATTTATTTATTTATTTTTATTTCTCTACTGTGCTAGTTAAGGCTCCAGGACATGCTTAGCGAAGCAGTGACAAGACATCATTGTCTTGTTTCTGAATTTAAAAAGGAAGCTTCTAATATGAAAGCAATTGAAGAAGACACAAACAGAAAGATATTCTGTATTCGTGGACTGGAATAATCACTATCATTACCCTGTCCATAATTCCCAAAGGGATATACAGATTCAAAACAATTCCTATCAAAATTCCAATGGCATTTTTCACAGAAATGGAAAAACAATTCTGAGATTGTTACGAAACTGCAGAAAAACCCAAACAGCCAAAGCAATCCTGAGAAAGAAAAACAAAGTTGGAGGAATCACACAACCTGCTATCAATTTTATATGAGAAAGCTACAGTAATCAAAACAATATAGAACTGGCATAAAAACAGACACAAAGACCAATGGAACAGAATAGAGAGCCTGTAAATAAACCCAAACATGTAGGGTCAATTAATTATTGACAAGGGAACCAAGAAGACACAGTGGGATGGGGGACAACCTCTTTAGTAAATGATGCTGGTAAAACTGGATATATACAGGCAAAAGAAGGAAATTGGACTCTTCTCTTACACCATATACAAAATTCAACTCAAAATGGATTTAAGATCTAAACATAAGACCTTTTTTCCAGAAGAAAACCTAGGAGAAAAGCTCTGCTCCTTGATGCTGGTTTTGGCAATAATTTTTTGGATAGGACATCAAAACCACAGTGACAAAAACAAAAGTAAACACGTGGTACTTCATCACACTAAAAGCTTCTGCAGAGCAAAGGAAACAGTCAAAACCTCATAATATTCAGATAAAAAGAAATCTAGTTAAGCAATGATAAGTTTAGTTAGTAGCAAAATGTCCACTCCTTTGGAAAATTTTATCTCATAAAATTTTGTGTGATTTGAGAAAAAAATAAAACAAACCAAAATAAATTCCCTCCATGCTTTCTGAAATTACAGAGCTTAAAGATTGTACTGAGAATCCAAACAAGGAAGAAAGTCCATATTAAGACAAAAATTAAATTTAAATTTAATAATTTAAAATTATTGCATCATGTTCTATTTAAGAACCAAACCCAAAGGGGAATTTTTGCCATATACTTTCTCATTAAAAAAACTCTGTGATATCACTCTCCTGACATCAATCCTAACACAGAGGCCCACGATGTAGGCTCCTAAAATGTATCAAGAATAGCACCTTGTAGATAGCAAATATTTGATGAAAATGCACTCTTTTCCAATTTGTCTGATAATGCCTGATCCTAGCTAGAAAGCATAATTCTTTAATCTCATATTTTTGTTCTTGGATAAATACAAAGTAAGATTGAAACTAGGCTTATTTTTTGACTCTGGTTTCTAGAGTCAATCTAAAATAGCTAGAATGACAGGTTTTCAAAACTGGTTACACATTAGAATCATTTAAGCCATTTTTGAAAATATAAATTATTAATAGACCCTATCCCCGTAATTCTGATTTACTGGTATTTAAGACTTCCTTTACAAGTCTTAAGAAATCTATATTATTAAATATTATTCAAATGATTCAGATATATAACCAGATTTGAAAAGCATTGATTAAAACGTTTTTTAATCCCCATAATCTAATGTACATGTTTAGATAAGAGCTTGGTGATATTTCCTCGTGTTAACATACTTAAAGAGAAACACTCCTTTTTTAGTAATCTTTCCCTATAAATTATTAGTGAAGGGGTGGCAGAATCTTGCAGGTAAGAAGGGGGTTGGGGATAATTTCTAACCCACTTTGATTATAAAGGACGCTGTAATCCAATTCAAAAATAATTGATAAAATTTCTAGAAGACAGATTACAATGAAAATCAAAAAAATAACTTAGTAAGTTTTGCCCAAGTATGAATTGGTCCAAATCAAAATTATATTATCAATGTTGTATAACCATTTTTGCTTGTTTTTTTTATACTTTCTCGATTTTAAGTTGAATTATTTCATTTTAATATTTAAGATTTTTCTGGATATAATGAGGATGTTCATTTTTATAATTCCTTTCAACTTAAATAATAATTCAAGGAAGCTCAGGATTTTCACAAATCCTTCAACTTAAATAATAATTCAAGTACCTTTCCTCTTACAATCATAATAAAACTAAAAGATATAAATCCCCATGGGCATTCTATCAATATGACATAAAAAAGAAAGTGTTTATGTTAATATTTTCTTGTATGTCTTTAAGTATGGTGCTTGTTAAAGTAAGCTTACTTTAACACTTTAAGCTTAACAAGTAATGTGCAAAACGAACACTTTAAGCTTACTTAAAATATTTAACAAGCACCATTTTAGATGCCAGACATATATCACGAAGCTTTTAGAATTCATCAAATGACATAAGCTACAAGAATATAAGTCTCATATTGTAATGTTTCTTAAAAAGCTAAGATGAAAACATGTTATCTTAAAGGCAAAATCTAGTGATAACATATGATGCCCATAGAGGAAAGAATTATAGATAGAAAGCCCATACACTGAAGTTATTTTGCATAAGTCAGGGAAAATTTATTGATTTATTTATGCAACAAAAAATAATTACAAGCCCCTACCAAATGCCATCACTGTTTACACACTAGACCCCATTCAAATATCAGCCCAAGTACTGACTGAGAGACTCAAGAGCCATTAATTTTTAGGCAAGTTATTTCACCTTTCTGAACTTCTTTTTTTGCATTTACAAATAGAAATAATATTACATACCACACAGGTTTGCTGTGAGGATCAAGTAAACTAATGCAAATAAAGTACAGGGCTGGCATGCTCTTGTCTGTGTTTTAATGTCAGCTAGAGAATAAAATCCAAACTTAAATTCTGAACAGATAAAGAATACTGTTGGCCTTGTAACCTTCCCTGTCCCCTCTTCTCTCTCATTTACCCTAACTGTAGCAGACTGAACATTAATTCTAAGACACATGTTTCTCCCATTTTAACGTCTCTAGATAGAACAAGTCTGATAAGCCTTCTTGCAATTGCTGTCAGTCACACGTCAGCCATTACCATGACATTGTTTTCATCACCCGTGCGTGTCCAGACATTAAAAGCAATGACATCCAAAGCTTCAAAATGGATGACAGTGGCTTAAAAAAAATCCTGGAAATAGTACTGGGGCACTCTTTTCCAGCCTAAGAAAAAATCCGTGTATCTACATATATAGGTATGCTGGGGAGGGTGGGGAGAACATAAGGACTAGTGGGGAATCAGATTTGTTTAACAACATTCTGGAACTGTTACTCAAAATAGGCTAGTTCTATATAATTGCAAAGTCAGTTTCATTGCTTAGTGCCAAAGGCTTTTGGTCTATCATTAATTCTTTGGATATTTAAAGAAATAAATGCTTTTAGGGACAGAGAACAACGCTGTGGGAAAACGTGAGAAGCGAAGATTCTGATTTAAAAAGTGACTTCAGAGAGTCCATCCTTAAATGTGAAGGAGCTTTAGTAGTACCGTAACAAAATTTTTAAATTGTATTTTTTTTCTATTATGTGCATAAGAGTTATATGTGTAGATGGCCCAAATCAATATCTAATTAAATACAAGGAGCTGTTTCAGTAGATATAAAATAAAAATCTAAGACATTTTAAACTGATAGCACTGCTTTGTGTTTATTTCTTGAAGATACATAAAATATTAGAATAGGTTACAAATGATAGAGGCTTAGACTTGATGAAATATGGTGTTTATGGCTGCCAAATAGGGTGCCTAGCACATCAAAAGAATTTAAACAAATGTTTGTTAAAATAAATTAATGAGGCTCAGCACCCATAGTTCAGTTGAGTAGGGTGCTAGCCACATACACAGAGGCTGGTGGGTTCGAGCCCAGTCCAGGCCTGCTAAACTACAATGACAATTGCACCCAAAAATTAGCTGGGCGTTGTGGTGGGTGCATATAGTCCCAGCTACTTGGGAGCCTGAGGCAAGAGAATCACTTAAGCCCAAGAATTGGAGGTTGCTGTGAGCTGTGATACCAAGGCACTCTACCAAGGGCAATATAGTGAGACTCTGTCTCAAAGAAAGGAAGGAAGGAAGGAAAGAAGGAGGGAAGGAAGGAAGGAAGGAAGGAAGGAAGGAAGGAAGGAAGGAAGGAAGGAAGGAAGGAAGGAAATAAGGAAATAAATTAATGAACCCTTCAGGATGGAATGTAGTGTCTATCCCCGAGTGACCCTCTAAGACCTGATTCCCACAGCAACACTTCCCATGGGTAAGTATGGGGATTTTCACACTGCCCAGAGTTACATCCTCCACCCTGCAATCTACTCAAGGCAAAATTTTATTTCAAGAAAGCTAACACAGTAATAACAAAAATGAGGGGTTTGTTGTTGTTGTTGTTGTTGTTGTTGTTTTGCAGTTTTTGGCCGGGGCTGGGTTTGAACCCGCCACCTCTGGCATATGGGACCGGCGCGCTACTCCTCTGAGCCACAGGTGCCACCCACAAAAATGAGTTTTCACTATAACTGTTTATCAAGCCCTGTCCCTGAGCAAGGGCCACCACTGCTAGTTTGTGCCATAGGTTCCCAGCCATGCCGCCACTGCAGGAAGGAAGACAGCACCAGGTAAATTGCAAGCACACCTCTCCATCCAAGAAAAACTTCCCTCATGGCCACTGGTGGGAAAAGATGCAGGGTCCAAACTGCCATTGGAAGAGTTTATCCTAAAGCCACCATTAGAAGGAAACATCAGGAGGAGGGAAAATGGCAGTTTAGAAACAGCCCACACACCTGCAGCTCCCAAGGATAGGAGAGTAAATAGGGAACAGATGCCTACCTATGGATAGCTATTCTGGGGAAAAATAATGTGAAAACACAGAGAAACAGTGCAGAACGCTCAATGTGTGGGGGGAGAAGGTAACAGGGCAATATATTTGATAAGACCAATGCATGGGAAGGGAAGATTAGCAGGATAGAGCACTGGGGCCCCATGCTCACCCTGAGGGTGCTGTGGCCAAGTTGTAAGAGGGCTCTTTCCATTTCCACAGATTGGACACCTGCCTGGAGTCCATGCAGAGCCATTGGGCCAGACTACAGGTGCAAATGAGGATCAGGCAGCAGCTAAAGCCATCCTGAGATCTCAATGCACGGCATGAGGTATGCACAGGACTCAGCCTGTAGCCGTTGCCTTCATATTGCCCCACCAAGCTTCAGAAAGACAGACCAATGGAAGGCTCCTCTACGTTGAACCTGGCGACTGGAAGCCAAGCACCTCTCCCAACAGCACAATTGGATCTGAACCCATGGGCTCCAACCTAGGAAGATGTGGATGACTACTTTGATGGGTCCTGGGAGTACAAGAAGACCTATGTGATCCTGGCCACTAGAACCAAACTCTATCCCTTGGCATCTGGTTCCTGTGCCCATGGAACAGCTCACCGTTTGCTTGACCCCAACTCTGCTCTCCAGCTCCCAACTGCCCAATGCCTGCTCAACCCTGACCTCACTCTCCAGGGCAGATCAGCCCTGTTACCCCCAGGGCCCTGCCCCTGGCTCTAAGGCCCCATTCAGAGAGCTGCTTCTGGCTCCTCCCTAGTCTCAGATCTGAGGTTCTCACAATAGAGCACAGGGCTCCATTTCTGTGTCTCCAGAGCTTCTGCTAGGCCCAGGAAACTTCCGTGAGATTCTGGTGCTGAGCCTGGGCCTTAAGACTCCACCCTAGATTCCCCACCACTACTGTAGGAATTGCTCCAAAGTTCAACACCCTGCCAGGGAACCCCCAGCCCCAAACCACCAGTGCTCCAGTACCTGGTTTGAGCAAACACCCACAGCCCAGGAACTCATGACCACTTCCTGGATAGCCTCACCCAACTGCCACTGTCCTCTCTGTGGGAGAGCCCAAACAGACCAATGCCCATAACACCAGTCTCAGGGAAGGGGTCTTCTTGTCCAGCTCTCAACTCAAACATCCTGCAACTATCTGATTAACACCCCAACACTCAGTGCAAACAGCATCCAACACATGCTTGAACAGAGCCAAACGCAGGTGAACAGAACAAATCAGGACAGTTGTGTCACAAGCTTCTACTTGACATTCCTTTCCCTGGCCATGATAACACTCTGGAATAGGATAAGAAAAAAGCACCATGTAGGGACCCCCTCTTCCAATTAAGCAGGAGAGTTCCTAGCAAAGAACAGGTGCCCTGTATGCAAGAAAAGAGGTTTCACATGAGAAGAAACCAGCAAAAAAACCGTGGCAACACAAAAAATGAGAACAGATCAACACCGCCAAGGTATCAAATGGAGTCACAGTAGCAAACCCAAACTATACAGAAATTGTCAGAAATGACAGAAATGGAGTTCAGAATATGGATGGCAAATAAGATCAATGTAACTGAAGAGAAAGTTAAAAAAACAACAAAAAGAAGCCAAAAAACTTTCAGGCTAGTAATGAAAAATTCACTAAAAATACATCAAAGAGTCATGTAGGGAATTTCAAAACACAGCACAAAGTATCAGCAACAGACTAAACCAAGGAGAACAAAGAATCTCAGAGTTTGAAGACAAGGCTCTCCAGCTAACTCAATCATTCGAAGAGGCAGAGAAGAAAACAAAAAAATGGGAACAATTGCTCAGAGAGGTATGGGACTATGTGAAGAAAACTAACATACAGGTATCCCTGAGAGAGAAGAAAGTACTGAATGTATGGAAAATATATTCAAGAGAATTATTAAGGAAAAATTATCTGGTATCAACAGACATACAGATATCCAGAACCTTGAGAAGATTCATAGCAAATAAGACATCTCTAAGACACACAGTAATCAACCTAACCAAAGTCAAAATGCAGCAGGTAGACATTAGCAACAATTGACAACAAAGGAAAATCCATCAAGCTCACAGAAAACTTCTCAATGCAAATCCCACAAGCCAGAAGGGAGTACACAAGTCCCCATCTTCACTCTTCTTAAACAAAACAACTGCAAGCCTAGAATTTTGTATCCTGCAAAACTAAGTTTCACAAACAGTGGGAAAATGAAGTCTTTTCCAGATGAGCAACTACCGAGGAAATTTGTCATGCACAGACCAGCTCTGCAGGAAATAATCAGAACTGCATTTTATATGAATCCATACAGTAGATGCACACTAATATAAAACCACAAAAAAAACTCTAGAAGTTTATAACTCTTATAAAACAATAGCACAAAAAGAGAAACAAAGCAGTCAGGTACCACCCAACATAATGAACAGAACAGCATCCCACATATCAATTCTATTTCTTAATGTTAACAGTTTAAATGAACCATTCAAAAGACACAGTCTGGCTGAATGGATGAAAAAACACAACATAAATACCTTCAGTCTCCAGGAGACACATCTAAACCATCAGAATACATACAGGCTCCATGTGAAAGGATGAAAAAAGCATTCCATTCAAGTGGAAACCCAAAGAAAGCAGATGCAGCCAGTCTTCTATCAGATAAAATTGGCTTTAGATCAACAATGGTGGGTGGTGCCTGTGGCTCAGCAGGTAGGGCACCGGTCCCGTATACCCAGGGTGGCAGGTTGGAACACAACCTTGGCAAAACTGCAACAAAAAATAGCTGGGTGTTGTGATGGGTGCCTGTAGTCCCAGCTACTTGGGAGGCTGAGGCAAGAGAATCACATAAGCCCAGGAGTTGGAAGTTGCTGTGAGCTGTGACACCACTGCACTCTACTGAGGGCGATAAAGTGAGACTCTGTCTCTAAAAATAATAGTAATAATAATAATAATAATAATAATCAACAATGGTAAAGAAATATAAAGAAAGTCACTATATAATGGTAAAGAGAGCAATTCAACAAGAAGATATAATAATATGAAACCTTAATGCAACTAACACAGTAGTGCCCAGATTCATAAAGTAAACCCTACCAGACCTAAGCAAAGAGATAAACAGCAGTATTATAATTGCTGAGGACTTCAATACCTCACTGATAGAATTGGAAAGATCATCCAAACAGGAAATAAATAAAGAAACTCTGAAATTAAAGAGGATTCTAGAACAAATAGGCTTGACATTTACAAAACTTTTTACCTCCAAAATGCTGAATATATAGTCTTTTCATAAGCACATGAAACATTCTCCAACATGAATCATAATTCAGGCCACACAATTTGTCTCAACAAAGTCAAAAACATAGAAATAATACCATATATCTTCTCAGATCACAGTGAAATAAAACTAGAAATAAACTCCAAGAGAAACACTCAAATCTATACAAAGTCATGGATATTAAACAACCTGCTATTGAAAAATTGTTGGGTCAATAATGAAATTAAGATGAAAATCAGAAGGTTCCTCCAACTGAGTGATAAAGAGGACACCAGTTACCAAAATCTGTAAGATTCAGCACAGTCTTATGGAGAAAATTCATAGCCATAAATGCCTACATCAAAAAGACAGAAATATCATAAGTTAGCAATCTAATGATACATCTCAATGAATTAGAAAAGGAAGAACAAACCAAACCCAAAGCCAGTGGAAGAAATAACTACAGTCAGAGCAAAACTAAATGAAATTAAAAACAAAAAGGAATACAAAACACCAATGAAACAAAAATTGATTCTCTGAAAAGATAAAAAAAAGATAGACTACTTGCTAGATTAACCAGAAATAGAAGAAAAAGGTCCCAAGTAAATTCAATCAGAAATGAAAAGGAAATATTACAATTGATAGCATAGAAAAACAAAATGTCATCTGTGAATACGATGAAAATCTGTATGCACTTAAACTCAAAAATGTAGAAGAAATGGACAAATTCCTAGAAACACACAATCTCCCAAAACTCAACCAAGAAGAAATAGAACTCCTAAACAAACTAATAATGAGCAACAAGATTGAAGCAGTTATAAAAAAGATTTTCCAACCACAAAGGACCTTGGACCAGATGGATTCACAGGAGAATATTACAAGACCTACAAAAAGAAGCTAGTGCCATATTCCAGAACTTATTCCATAATATCAAGAAGAAACGAATTCTCCCCAAATCATTATGTGATGACAGATTACCCTGAACCAAATCCAAAAAAGGACACAACAAAAAAGGAAAACTATACCACAATATCCCTATGAATACAATGCAAAATTCTCAATAAAATATGAACAAATTGAATTCAACAGCACAACAATAATTAAGGATATCCTTAAGAAATTAAGGATACCCAAGTTGGCAAAATGAAAGTCAAGTGATTGTTTTTCACTGAGGGTATTCTATAAAACCCCAAAGACTCCACCAAAAGACTCCTGGAATTGGTAAATAAAATCAACAGTCTCAGGTTGCAAAATCAATGCACACAAATCAGTAGGATTCCTATACACAACAGCCGAGCTGATAGTAAAATCAAAGACTCAATACTATTCATAACAGCTACAAAGAAAATTAAATACGTTGAGGCAGGAAACTGTAGACAACACAAACAAATGAAAAAAATACGTCATATTCATGGATCTGTACAATCAACATCATTAAAATGTTCATACTACCCAAAGTGATTTACAGATTAAATGTAATCCCCATCAAAATACCAACATTGTATTTCACAGATCTAGAAAAAACAATTCTACACCTTTTTTGTAACCAGAAAAGACTACAATAGTCAAAGCAAGCTTAAGCAAAAAGAAAAAATCTGGAGGTACCACACTACCAGACTTTAAGCTACACTACAATGCTATAATGAAAAAAAAAAAACATGGCATTGGCCCAAAATAGTACACATACTAATGGAGCAGAACAGAGAACCCAGATTTAAAACCGTCCAGATACAGACAACTGATTTTTTCTTTTTTTTTTTAAAGAGACAAAGTCTCACTTTGTCATCCTTGGTAGAGTACTCTGGCATCACAGTTCACAGCAACTTCCAGGTTTGGGGCTCAGGAGATTCTCTTGCCTCATCCTCCTGAGTAGCTGGGACTACAGGTGCCCATCACAACATCCAGCTGATTTTTGACAAAGCAGACAACAATATACACTTGAGAAGAGATACCCTATTCATCAAATGATGCTAGAAAAATTGGATAGCCACATGTGAAAGAATAACACAGAATCCATGTCTCTCATCACTCACAAAAATTAATTCAAGATGGATAACAGACTTAAATGTAAAGCATGAAACCATAAGAATTCTAGAAGAAAGTTTTGAGAAAAAAATCTACTAGATTTTGGCCTAGGCAAAGAATTTATGAAGAAAACCTCAATAGCAATCACAGCAACAACAACAATAACCAGAACCTACAAAGAACTCAAGCAAATCAGCAAGGAAAAAAAAAACAACCGCTTTTTAAAAAGTGAGCAAAAGAAGGGCAGTGCTTGTGGCTCAAAGGAGTAGGGTGCAGACCCCATAGACCAGAGGTGGCAGGTTCAAACCAAGCCCTGGCAAAAAACTGAAAAAAAAAAAAAAAACACAAAAAAAAAAAAAAAAAATGAGTAAAAGACATGAACAAAAGCTTTTCAAAATTAGACAAATGATCAAACAAACATATGAAAAAGTGCTCAAGAGGGGCAGAGACAAGATGGCGGACTGAAGCCAGCTTTCCACAGAGGCTCCTGTCCTGAAGGAGAGTTAAAGGATGAAAATTTAGCAAGTAAGCTGATGGATTTGAGCAGCATCAAGAGAGAAAGTTGAAGAATGCACATCAACCCCGCTGAGGAGAACTGCAACCACAAGGAGCAAACAAAAGGTACAAAACCCATCACAGAGCAGACGGGAGTCCCCCTCCCCCATAAGATCGGATTAAGAACCCCACAGACAAAGGGCGAGAAATCAAAGGCCCTCCCACTACAAACCATGGGAGAGACCTACTAAAATCTGGACCTACCTTCCCTACTAGGGTGCCAGGGCATTCTCCTAACAGGCATAAAATTCTATAAAACTGTAGATAACCTTGGCCTGCAACTCTGAACTCCCAGCCCCCCTTGGGCAGCAATATAACCAGGCAGAAAGCTGAACTGAACTGAATGCGCT
>CAUYPK010033721.1:0-14767 GCA_963574355.1 Loris lydekkerianus
AAATTTTAGAAAATCCCCTGTGGATGGGCCTACATGGTTTTTTACCCTACCTTCTTCCCCTGCTACCCTTATTTACCCTTCACCTTTGGGCCCTGTATCCTTAAAAAAGGTTAGAGGCAGTTAAATCAGGTCGAGGTCTGATATCACCTGCTCATTAACCAAGAATCTAACTATTATTCTTCACCACCCTCCATAGCACCAAAGACAGGTAAGATTCCCAAAACTGGGACAACCTAAGACAGGATATGGAGAGGCTGGATGGTGGATTACATTCATAGTACCCAAAGACAGGTAAGATCACTCTGAGTTCAATCAACCTAAGACAGGGACCAAACCATTGATATTTGTATCCCCATGACGGGTAAGACTGAAACTGCAAGAGCAGGCAACCTAAGACAGGGGCTACGTTTTTCCGCCATACAAAAAACAAAAGAGGGAATTGTTGGGCCCTGGCTGAGGCCTAGTGCAACTTCCGGACCCTGACTAGAAGTAGATCCATCAAGCTACTTCCACGTAGCAATGACTCAACAAGGCCCGGCCTGAAACTGCCTCTACCTAGATACAGCCAACGTGGTACCATGCCACTGGCCTGACCCTGTCACGCACCTCATCCCCCGCCTTCTTTCCCGCCCCTTCCCCACGCTCTATATAAGTGGCTGCTTGACGCAATAAAGTTGAGCTCCTGCTTAAAAAAAAAAAAGAAATGAAATCAGAAAGGAAGAGCAAAGAGAGGGAAGGAGGGAGGGGAGTGGGGCTTTGGTGTGTGCCACACCTTCTGGGAGCAAGACACGATTGTAAAAGGGACTTTACCTAAAAAATGCCATCAGTGTAACCTGGTTTATTGTACCCTCAATGAATCCCCAACAATAAAAAATAAAGAAATGGAAAAAAAAAAAAAAAAAGATCGGCTAATTATGTGTGTAAAGTACAATTTCAAGTAGAAACATCTTTGTTAGAATTTCTCTTTGTTTTCTCAGGGGAAGAAAAAATACTATGTAATACTTTTTAAATTGGGGATAAAACATCCTTAGAAAAGAAAAGAATTTTCCATTTTTTATCTAGCTTCCTAAAATTCCCTTAGAATATGATATCAGTGTCTTAGAATATAAATGCTGGAGCTCAGAAAGGAATTGAATAAGGGTGGCACCTGTGGTTCAAAGGAGTAGGGCTCCAGTCCCACATACTGGAGATGGCGGGTTCAAATCCAGCCCCAAACAAAAACTGCAAAAAACAAAAACAAAAACAGGAAGGAATTGTATACATGTACTTAAAGGAAAATTATATATGATAAAATGGGTATGGATATTTAAAAACTGCTTTTGATTATTCTGTATTAGATCTCAAATAAATTTGTTATTTGTTCTATATCATATTTTTTAAGCATTCCACATTGTACATCAATCCATCACATTGTACCCCATAAGTGTATACAGTTGATTTAATAAAAATTAAATTAAAAAAATGTTTTTCAAATAATAAAATTTTCAGTGTCTTAGGAATGACTGAAAAAATACAAATATGCTTTTAATAATGTACATGGTTGGACAATTAGGTTTTCAAACTCATCCTTGAACAAGAGCCACTCACAACTTTGGTAGTATCACTGTGGTCGCTTTTGAAGGGCTCCCCTTGAGAACCTGTACACTAACGGCAGCACCTCATCCTTCCCTCAACACAGTTTTGGAACTTTCTTTCTGGAATGGCCATCAGAGCTTCCTTTGTAGAAGAATGGATAACTAAATTTGCAAACACCCTATGGTCACCTTCAAAGTATTACCCTTGGGAAGCTATAAACCAACGCTGGTGCCTAGTCTACCCTTGAAAGCACTTTATCTAGGATGACTTTACAAACTTAATTGTATTAATCCCAAGTTCTAAGCAAAAAAAATTTAAGAATTATATTATCTTAGTATTTATAATAAAAGTAATACACTTTTAAATGAAGAGAATCTCAAAAACTGCTTTAGGTATACAGTCTAGCACAGCCTGCACCACACCCCAGGGGATGAAGGTTTTGTTCCTATCCTGTCAGAAATTCAGACTTATTCAAATTAAGAATCAACGACAAAATTAATATGCAGATCAAATCTGCATGTGCTTCAGTGGATCTGATACAATGATGATCTGGCTGTTAAAGGTCACAGTATTATGATTAGCTTTCCTACTGATCATAAATATTTTGCCCGTCACTGAAATCTCTCCTTTTGAGAGCTGATTTGCTGAAGTGTAAGGCCTGGGACCAGACCGTAGGTTGAAACTGCGACTTTCTCCCTCACTGTGTGAACACAGGCAGGAAACCCCTCCGGCTTTCTTTTCTCATTTATAGCACAAAGATAATAAAACGTCTCTGTCAAAGATTTACTGTTGGATTCTATTTAAAGGGATTAACATGGTTCTTGGCATATACTGGGCACTCAAATATATGTTAGATATTTAATTATAATTTTAATTGTTCCTGTTATTATGTTATAACCTACAGTCCAAATGTGATGAGTAGTGAAATGAAGAAAGACTTCAGAAAAACACTGCAATTATATCTATGGGCATATTCTTACTATAATTGTGCTTGGTCACATATGTTCATATGTATATACATATGGATATGTACATATCTGGAAATATCTTCTGTAATATAGTATACCAATTTTTTTTAAATACCTTGAGACCAAACATGAATATTTTGTACTAATGTTTCCAAAGACTTCACTGGAAATATTTAGTATGCTATGAGTGACAGACACCCTGTCATAAATATGATATATTTTAAAAGACAGTATAAATTTTGAGTCCTAAATATTTCACATCCATATATATTTAATATACTCATTTAAATGCTTTATTATTAACAGCAGTATTGAGAAAATTAAATAGTAATCCTTAAATTAATTTGAGGTATTTTTTAATAATCCAGACTTAAAGAACCATTTTATCAATATTTTAAAATATTTTTAAAGTAATTTCTGTCATCTTTTATTCACTTCCAATCTTATTTTATTCTTACAGAAGTTTTACCTTCTCATATTTCCTTTGGGTAAATGGAAAGTGATTGGTTGCTACAGGAGAGCCATTTTTAAAGCACTGGAAAATCATGGTTTTTCCTTACTCAGAGCTCATTCACAAAATACTCATTCAGGAGTGGGAAAAACAAAATAGGAATGTCTGTCTGTATTTATATTCTTTCTCTCTCTCTCTCTCTTATGATCTGTCGATCTAGAAAAATAGATCTATATTGATATACTATGTTATGTCAGGTAAAGATGAGTACGATGAGAAAACAGAGGATGTTAGGAGAATGCTATTTTAATTTAATACCATTTGCTTAAACCACTTTTCTAAGCTTGATGTTGTTATCTATCTGTCCTCATTCATTAACTCATTAGTAAACATTTTGACTATTCATTGTATTCTGGGCCCTGCGCTATATGACAGGTGCAACAGTGAATGAGACAGATAAGATCCCTACTCCCAAGTACTGTGAAGTCTAGTAAAAAAATACAGCAATTTAAAATATTGCTGAGTGACTAGCAGGCACCAATTGTTATCTATATACATAAAATATAATAGTCAAGCACCACACAGACTCAGAAGAAGGTTTAAAAATAAGTAGATTCATAAGCAGCTTGGCTGGTAAATGGAAATGTAACATTTCCCTATTGGTTTTAAACATTTCAGTCAATACTCTTTAAGAATCAAGATATCTAATTTCTTATGTTGTGTTCACACCTTTTGCCCATATTTTCATTTTTTTGTTGTTTGTTTTCATCTTATTTTATGGAACTGTAAGAGACCTTTATCTATCTGGATATAAGGTCTTTGTCAGATAATCACATATTTTGTAACTATTGTTTGTGTTTTCATTTTCTTACTTTGTTTTAATAGTAAAAGTTTTCAAATTTAGGAAAGTTCTGAGTTAAAAATGCACTTGATTGTGATGTGTTATTCTTTTTATGTACTACATATTTCTAGGTTTATTTGCAAATATTTGTGTTTATGTTTACGAGGACTATATACAATTTCCTTTTCTTACAAATATGTTTTCTAAAATTTAAGATTAATGTGGGGCACAAACATTTAGATTCCATAGTTTGAATGTATAAGGTTAAAGCCTAATTTGTTTGGAAAGTGTTTTACAGTGAGAACTATGCAATGGGAATCCAATTGCATATGTATATATAAGGCTACTCCAGTGTTTTATTCATTTCTTCTTGATTCACTTTTAGTAAGTTGTAATTGACTTAAGACATTCCTCCACATATTCTAAGTGGCTGAATTTGTTAAAAATTTGATCATAATAGTCCTTTAATATCCTTTCAATGTACATACACTATATCTCTTTTTCATCACTGATATTGGTGATCTGTTTTTCTCTTTCTCTTTTTTCAGCGTTGCTAGGTGTTTATGAATTATGCTGATATTTTCAATGAACCAAATTTTGGCTTTCTTTGTTTTCTTTATTTTTCATTTTCTATTTCACTAATTCCTAAGTCTTACACTTCTTACATCCTTTCTTCTACTTTCTTTGAATTAAAAAAAAACTTCTAATATTAGTTACAGATTTTTTTTCCTTGACTCTTCAATTGTTTAGAAGTATGTTGTTTAATTTTCAAGTATTTTTGGCTTTCCAGACATCTTTTACATGTGTAATCTGAAATATTATGTATTTTGCTTTTTAGCTGTCAATAAGGGCAAAGTTTTAACAATGTCAATGATCAGATTTTCTGTGAGAATGATGAAAATTTGCCCAATCCCTTCCCCCAACTCCTGTTGAATTTTGTGGAGTTTTTCTCTCATATGACCATGTACATGTTAATCTATTAGTTCCAATTTAGTACTGGGTACCTGTGATGTTTGTTTTCCCAAACGTGATTTTTCAAAAATTGTTCTATCAGTTACTGAGAATATGCTCTCAAAATCTCCAACAATTAAAAGTTCTTCAATTTCTCACTTTGTTTCTGTCAATTATTTTAATCTATTTTGAAGCTTTGTTATTTATATCCTACTCATTTAGCATTGCTATGTATTTTTAGTAAATTGATCCTTTAATCATTATATAACATTCCTTTTATATTAAATTTTTCTGGTATCAATATAGCCACACCAACTTCCTTACATTATGAGCTCTATTGCCCATCTTTCACATTCAACTTGTCTATATTTTTAAAATGCATATATTTTAAGGAACATATTTTTGGGCCTTGCCTTTTTATTATTCTGACAACCTATACCTTTTATGTTTAATATAATCTTTTACTTGTACTGATTTAAATTTTCCATTTTATCATTTGTTTTGTGTTTCTCTCACTGACCCTGCCTTCACAACCTATTTCTTTTTTCTGCTTTCATAAGGTAAGTTAAATATTTTAATTGTTCTAACTTACTTACTTGGTTTTTTACTTATCCTTCCTTTTTACATAAAGGTATAATTTTCGTATCATAAAATTCACCCATCATAAGTATACAATTTCTGGAGTTGTGCGATCACTGACTTAATCCAGCTACTGGACTTTTCTCTTTCATCCCAGAAAGCCATAAGACTTTTTTTATAGTTAAACTATGCTTCCACCTGTAGCCCTAGACAACCAATGACTTCTCTGTTTCTATAGATTTACTTTTTCTGGAAATTTCATACAACTGTAATCATATAATATGTCTTCTTTCGTGTGTGTGTTAGTGTAATGGTTTTGAGGGGCATCTATGATACACCATATATCAACATGCTTCATTTTGTCTATTTATGCATTACTTAGTAAATATTCAATTGTTTCTGATTTCTAGTTATTATGAAAAACTTCACTATGAATACTTTGTTCTGCATGTCAGTTCTGAGTGGATATATGTTTTCATTTTTATTGAGTAGATTCCTAGCATAGGAATTTCTGGATCATGCTAAGTTTATATTTAACATTTTAAGATACTTTGAAACTGTTTTTAAAAGTGAATGTGCCTTTCCACATTCCTCCCAGCAAGGGTATATCAGTTAATGTACATCTTGCTAACGTTTAGTGTTGTCAGACCTTTTGGTTATATTCATTTGGTGTTGAGTCATTGTGATTTTAATCTTCGTTTCATATGACTGATGATACTGAGCATCTTTTAATGTGCTTTTAGTTATTCTCGTATGCTCTTTTGTAAATATCTATTCAGATCCTTTGCTAATATTAAAAATTAGATTGTTATCTTATTATTGAGTTGCAATCTGAGATATGTATTTTAAAAATATGTGATTTGCAAAAGTTTTCTCCTGATTTGTAACTTGCCTTTTATTTTTTTCACAGTAACTTTTAAGAGCAAAAACTTTTAATCCTGGGCAGCACCGGTAGCTCAAGGAGTAGGGCGCTGGTCCCATATGCCAGAGGTGGCAAGTTCAAACCTGGCCCCGACCAAAAGGTGCAAATAAATAAATAAATTAAATAAAATAAAAACAAAAAAACTTTTAATCTTAAAGAAGGTCCAATTAATCATTTAATTCTTCTTTCTTCTTCTTTTTTTTTTTTCAGATAGAGTTGCACTTTGTTGCTCTCAGTAGAGTGCTTTGGCATCATAACTCACAGCAAACTCAAACTCAGGGGCACAAGTGATCCTTTTGCCTCAAGCCTACCAAGTAACTGGGACTGCAGGCACTACCACAATCCCAGCTATTTTTAGAGACGGGGTCTCACTCTGGCTCAGGCTGGTCTTGAACCTGTGAGTTCAGGTGGTCCACCCACCTCAGTCTCCCAGAGTGCTAGGATTATAGGTGTCAGCCACTGCACCTGCCCCTAATCATTTTATTCTTTAAGGATTGTGTTTTTGGCATTACATCTAAGAAATGATTACTGAACTTAAAGTCAGATATATTTCCTCCCATATTTTCTTCTGGAAATTTAAAAAAATTATCTCTTACATTTGTGTCATTGATTGATTTTGAGTTAATTTTTGTGTATGCTGTGAGGTAATTTTAAAATGTTTGCTCTTGTTCTGAACACTCCCCTAAAAAGAAAAGAGAATGAAAAAGTGGTTTGAAGCATACATTTGAGAATTTTTATGGGTTGATTTATTTTAGCAGCAAAATTATGCAATTAGAAATGTTTTCAAGATGTTCTATTTCCAAAATTTCTTTCAAAAAGTAGTTATGTGCATATATACTTTAAGGTAATACCTACATAATTATTGTTTAGTTTTCTGACTCTATTAAGTGACATAGTATTGGCAACCACTGATTACCATAAAAAAGCTGTACAATTTTGAACATTTTTCTCTCTTTCTTTTCTTTTCTTTTTTCTTTTTTTCTTTTTTTTTTGAGACAGAGTCTCACTTTGTCACCCTCAGTAGAGTGCTGTGGCATCTTAGCTCACAACACCCTCAAACTCTTGGGCTAGTGATTCTCTTGCCTCAGCCTCCGGCTGTTTTTTAAAAACAAGGTCTTGCTCTTGCTCAGGCTTGTCTTGAACCTGTGACCTCAGGCAATCCACCTACCTCGGCCTCCCAAGTGTTGGGAGTATGAACACTTCTGTTTTTTGAATAAGACAAATATATAACCACTCTCTGTAAGCATTTTCCACAACACATCCACCAAATCATTCTATGGCAGAAAACAACTTATAATAAGTATTTGTCTCATTTAAAAAGATGGTTAATATTCTCATGTGTGCTTAATTGTATTTAAAGAAAAAGTTGTAATATTTTTATAGGCAAGGCAATGACCAAGTTGCCACTTTCAGATGGCTGTGGCAGAGGTTGAGATGAACAGTGCCTACATGTGCTACATTTTTCACCTTGACCTTCATGATTCCAGTTAAAGGAGCTGATTCATCAAGGGAGAAAACTGAAGTTTCACCATAAAATATTTTTCCTTAGAGTTAGGTATTTTTACCTGAATCTTTTCTTTTGAGGGCCTCAGAGGTAAAGTCAATGTGTTAATGGCTGATGCCCTGCGTACTGGCCTCCAAGGGGACTTGGTCTCCTACTTAGCAAGACTCTTTGTGAGCTGAAGTCTTCTTCATCAAAACAGGCTAGTAATTAAGATAATCAGTCCTAGTGAAGGATGAAGTGGTGTTTGGGGCTTGAAAACACTGGTTCACCATCATACACATCTTCATTGGCAAGGCCTGTAATCCAACTTTGTACCATCAAAGGAGGTGATGTTCTCTTAATGAGAATACAGAGGAGCAGATAAGGCCTGAGGTTTGTCTTATGACATAGTGACAAACGTATGACAGATCCCAGTCCCTAGTTGTTTCCAGACTAGAGGCTGATGTTTCTCCAACAATGAATTTCATAAGTTACATAGTCCAAAGACAAAGGCCCTTTCCCAAAATCTGACATCCAACTTAGCCATATCTTGATTCATTACCCCAGAGTAAACGGGCAGCAGGGCATCCCTATACCTGCCCTCTCTGGTCCTTATGATTTCCTCAGTAACTGCTATTCTGAAACTGATGTGTGCACTATCAGGACGGCACTGGACCTGACGTGCTTGGCAGGCTCCCAACATGATTTGTCCTTATTCTGTTTCACTGTTGAATCAAAATCTAGTAAACACAATAAGCAAAGAGATGTTATAAACATCGGTGCCTTCGTCCAATTGCAGAGCAAAACTTCATGGTGCATGTTTTTTTCCTAATACTTATTTTTCATACTTTCGGTAAAGTTTTCTGTGTGATTTCTGACACTATTGGCCGAGAAGGAAAGGCATGTTTGCTGCCTCAGTGCTATCAGTGCGTCATTTCCGTCATTTTTATTGCAGCAGGATAAATATATGTTTCTTTAATTGTAGGTGTCTTTCACTATTTAAGTAATAAACCTCAAAAAAGATTTATAAACACATGTCAGTGAGTCCGTTGAAACTTTGTAAAATACTGGACTGAGAGTACAAGGCTTTAACATAGTGAAGAAAACAATGTAGGCATTTGTATCAGTCTAGATTTCAAACTACAGCTCTCCAGCTGCCGGGATGGGGCATTGGACTGATGTTGTAGTCCACAAACCTTGAAATTTGTACCTGTATCTCCTCAAGCAAATGATGACCTTAGAAAGTCTCAAGAACGAGTATGAATGGCCAAAACAGTTTTCTTCCACAATGTTAAATGCTATTTGACACAACTGGCTAAATGCCATTGTTCTTATCACCAAAGGACAAGTTTGATTACGGCTCCTGACACCTTACCCAGAATTTTGGGGTTTGAAGTGAGTTGGTGGTATTTTAACTACAATTGTTAACAATTATTGATATTACCTTAAAAGGTATTTTTTTAAATTAAAAGGTGGGCCCAAAATGGATTATTCCAGCTAATTTTTCTAAATGTTTTATACGGTAGACATTGTTATTCCGTTTACAAGGAGGTAAATTTCGCCCAGGAAGGTTGTTTCCCCTCCCCCCTCCCCCCCCAATCTCACAGCACAGGGCAGGCGTCTGGTTCTAAGCCTTTGCTTTCTCACAAATAATGCTTTCACATTGTGAGAAATAGATTCATGTATGTCCCTGGAAGTACAGCTTCAAATACTAGGCGACTATCCCAAACAGACAGCTGCGGAGAGCCTGTGTGTCCACCTGCAGGAGTGCCCAAAGCAGATCACACCGGACAATAGCAACTCAGCTCTTCCCCTAAGTTATACAGTTTTCTTGTAAGTCAAGCACTTTTAATATGTGCTTATGTATTTTTCTACTTTATACATCAGTAGATTTTATGTCTTATATAGCCTTCTATTTCATGATGTGAGCTTTCCAGAATTAACGTGCCTTAGGATAGTAAAATAATCATTATTTTATTTTAGATATTAATTGTTAAATGAATGTATTGTAACTTCTTTTGTTAAAAAAAAAGAATATAATATTTAACATACAAGGGACACATCAATTAGCAAATCATTAAAATCTCATTTTTAATTTTTTTCCCTATAAACTTTCCTACAACAATCTTTTTAGATTCAGAGAAAGCCTTTAGGTGCAGCATTAGTCATTATATTTAAGTATGATAATTAGCTTACTTAATTTTGTTGGCAGATTTGCCTCTTAGGAAATCATTTATTTATTTGGCTAGTAGTTTTGTAAACATCACTTGAAAGGTAAACAACACTCAAGAAGATTGATTAATACATAATTTCTTAAACAAACATAGGTATCTTTGAAATCTAATTTTAGGATATTTATGTTCTAGTGGAATATACACTAGGTTATTCTAGTAATTATTTCCCTGCTTTTATATGTTCTTCTTATAAATTTTCCCCTCCACTGAAGGAAAATGATGTTCAGGAAAGCAGCGAGAAAGGAGCTCATGGCCCACAGTGGCGCAGCTCCCAGTCCTTGAACTTCAATGGAAGATAATGTCGTAGAAAATGTGTACTGGTCACCCAAGTCGTCCCTCGAGAACTGAGGACCCAGAAGCTATAAAGAACCAAAAGAAACAATTTGATTTATTTCTACTGCTTCTCCAGAAGTTTGATGTTTAGAGATTCCTAAAGCAATTGAAATGATCACTAAAATCAACCTCTTTGCCTCCACTAAATAAAACTTAGGAGGCCATTGGTTTCAACTGAACTCCTGCACTAGGGTCTCGTTGACCAAACCAAAATGGAGTTTATTCACGCCGAAGTTCATACCATCAAACCAACCTTAGCTGTTTATCTGACCTTCTAGGAAATCAGGAGAGAGAGAGAGAAAGACTGAAGCTAAATTCCCTGGCAGGCTAGTTGTAGCAAGACTTGCTATGTTAAGAAAGACTTCCTTGCTTTAATTTTTATAAGCAAGGTAATCTTAATTGGTTTTTATTTGTGGTTCTAGAATTAGTTAATTTGAAATGAACAATCCACTTTCGGTCTCTGTTTCTGCTTCTTTACAGCTTTTCTGCCTTTAATGCCAACCTCCTCTGCTCTGTCTATTGGAGCACTCATTCTATCCTATAAGAATGAGGCGCCTTCAAGTCTACCCACAAACACACATATAAAATACGGTATTGCTTAATTCTGCAACCACAAATAAAAACCAATTAAGATGTTTACACTAACTTTATCTTTGATTTTATCTTTTATTTTTATTTTATCTTTGATTCCAGGATGTTCTAACCCAACCCATTGGACTCTCTTGCACTAGCTCAATTACTTGCTTTGTAAAATGCGTTAATTAATTCTACGGTTTGGTTTTCAAAAGTTTAGCATTTTTGCTTAATGAAATTCAATAAAGTGAATAATTCTTAGATTTAGGAAAGAGAAGGTGAAAGTTTTTACATAGTCCCACTGGAATATTTAAAATTAACGCAGATACCCTTGGTATAAAAAAATTGTCTTTGGAGCACAACATTTCATGTTATGTCAACCAGTTACCCAAACTTATATTCAAAATTTGTCTGTTCAGGAAAGTGTGTCACTTATAAAAAAAGAACTTGCTATTATTTGAGATAAAGCAAATGCTGCTACCTGGGGTTGATTCTGGTAGGTTGAACCTGGTAGGTTGTTCCCGGGCCCCTGTGCTGAGCCCTTGGAGTTGGCCTTGCTTTCCACCTCTTCTCTGGGAACTTCCTTGCCAGTTTTATTTCTTTACTACAAAGTCCACAATTTCCAATTGCTACACACTCAAATTAATTTTAGCATTACAGGAAAGGAAAAACAAAAACTATAGCATCCAATTTCTCTCACACACATAGTTGCCACAATGTTACTGAAATTTTTGAGGTCACTGTACATATTTGAGTTCTAAATTTAACCTCAGCAAATTAGAAATGGGAAGTCCCTATCTCAGTCTCCTCTTGCTGTGTGACATGTTTCTATTCATGTCCCTGTTTCTTTATTCATTTTGAGCAAAAAAAGTGCTTGATTTTAATCACCAATGCAACTTAGAGTAGATACTATTAAACATCAACTAATTACCTTAACTGTGGATATTAAGACATTTCTGAAAGAAAAAATAAAACACTGTTTTCAGGATAGAAAAGACACTAGTCCTGTACCATTTTCGTGTTTTTATGTGAAATATCATATTAATACTCCTTAATAGCTAACTTTCAAGTTTTTCTTATCTATTAAGATGATAACATAAGGACACAATTTTTTAAAAAGTTCAAATTTGTGAATGTTAGCATTCTTCATGACAAAATAACTTAAAAAGTTTAAAATTATTATAAAGTTTTGACACTATTTATAAAATTTCTCTGACACATCCTTATGAGATACTTTTAAGATAGCCTATCAACACAGGTGTAGACATAATGGTATGGCTTTATAAAATCAGTTAGAAAATAGGTTCTATATTTTACACATATGTTATGGTTTAAATTTCTGTAGCAACCTTGTACCTTTTAGAAAGCAAGTTTTCATCAAGAACAAATAGGCTGCAGGGAAAAGCAGAATTATTTGTTGCTGTAAGTGTATGACTTTAAACTTTTGCCCATGGGAGTACAATCAACAGAGAAGAAGGAAGGATGGGGCAGAGACACTGGCAGAAGATATAACAGTTTTCCCAGTTGTCAGTTTCGCCTGGGCTCACCAAAATGACCACATGGTAATAGGAAGGCCCTGGCTCAGTGCCCGTTGCACAGCGGTTATGGCACCAGCCACATACACCAAGGATGGTGGGTTTGATTCCGACCCAGGCCTGCTAAACAGCAATGACAACTGCAACAAAAAATAGTCAGGCACTGTGGCGGGCACCTGTAGTCCTGGCTACTTGGAAGGCTGCGGTAAGCAGTTAATCCCAAGACTTCCAGGTGGCTGTGAGCTGTGACACCACGACACTCTACTAAGGGTGACAAAGTGAAACTCTGCCTAAAAAAAAAATAGGGAGACTCTATGCTCTAATGGGAGAGCGTTTTCCAGTGGCATAAAACTGCTAAAAAATGATTTACTTTAGCAACATATCAGAAATAAATATGCTTTTTCCCTGGGTAGCTAGGAAATGAAAATCAGGCACTGTTGTCCCAACACCAATCTGTAAAAACCTGCAGGGGTGACTGAGTGAGTTCTCTGCTGTGACAGGTGTGTCCCCAGGAGGCAACAGGGGACCCAGGCAGTATCCAGAACAGTCTTTCCCAAAGGATATTCTACAAAGTCTCAGTTCTGGAGCTCATAAATAAATTTTGGAGAAAGACCTCATGTCTACATCAATTTGAGAAAAGTTCGTTTAAATTGTTACTTAAAAACCTATCTGCTAAATCAGATTCTTCTATGTGGCATGATTTTTTTTTTTTTACACAATTGTACTGTCAGTCATCTGTATGTATTAGAGCATGTAATCGTCAAAATTAAGCTTTCAGGTGTTATCTCCCTTTTACAAATGGGGTACCTAGGCCTAGAAAGTTTGAGTAACTCATACTTTAGAGGACACTTATATATCAACAATTTATTTCACATAACTCTATGCATATATTTCAAGCCATGTGATTATGAATATTTAAATTTATCAGTAGATTCACAAGCATAGATCACCTAAAGTTTCATTCAGTAATTTAATAGCATGTGCATGAAGTTTCCAGAATGCTCTAATATGAGATGTGTAGCTACTATATTCAGGTCCTAGGAGAGCTAAAGAAACCAATTATGAGTAACTTCTGATATTGCTTCTTCTGGCCTGTGTTTAAAATTCTTCAAATTTCATCATCCAAAATATCCAAAAGGAAAAAATAATGCTCATGTAATAGAACTAACTGAATAATCACCAACAGGGATCTATTATACAAAAAAGAAAGCGTAGAATTAGAAGGGGGAAATATCCTTAGCTAGTAAGTAGTTTAGGTAAAAACTCAAATTACTTAAAGGGACTACAAACTGTAAGATGATGAGTGGCTACTTAAATTCAAGTTAATTTTAGACTTCATATAATGAGAACACAGCATTTAAAAGTAAGACAGATATCAGCCATAGCCTAGATATTAGAACTTATAATAGGTCTGAATTAAGATTTCAAGACCTAATTCATAAAAATAAAATAATTATAGTTATTTACATTATTATGATAATTAAAAAACATATATTTTTCTTTTTTAAAATTTCAGATTAATATGAGGGTACAAGTGTTTAGGTTATATTGTTTTCATTCCTCACTTTTTTTTTTTTTTTTTGCTTAAACAATAGAAATTTATTTTCTGACAGTTTTGGGGGCTGGCAAGTCCAAGGTTAAAGTGTGCCAGTGTTGGCTTCCGACCAGGTCTCTCTGCCCGGCATGGGGACTGCTGCCTTCTCACTGTACTCACCTGGTGGGGAGAGTGTGGTTCTGGTCTCTCTGTTTTTCTCATGAGGACACTGATTCCATGATGGGAGTCCTACTTTCATGGTCCCATCTAAACTTTGCTACTTCCTAAAGGCCTCTTTTCCAAATACCAGCACATTAGGGATGAAGGCTTCAGTATATGAATTTGGGAGACACAAACATCCAGTCTGTGACAGTGGGTGTCCACCCCTCCATCACCCGTGTTGTCATTTTGTGTCTGCTCCCTTTGTCTGAGACTAGTTGAGTCTTGCTGTGTTAATCTTCCCGTTGTTCTGCTTGGTTCTCATCCCTGCTCTGTATATTCTCTCCACTTCTCTCCGCTTCACTTCACTTCTCTTCTCTTCACTTCTCTTCACTTCTCTTCACTTCACTTCACTTCACTTCACTTCACTTCACTTCACTTCTCTTCTCTTCACTTCACTTCACTTCACTTCTCTTCACTTCACTTCACTTCACTTCACTTCACTTCACTTCACTTCACTTCACTTCTCTTCACTTCACTTCACTTCACTTCACTTCACTTCTCTTCACTTCACTTCACTTCACTTCTCTTCACTTTACTTCTCTTCTCTTCACTTCACTTCTCTTTAC
>CAUYPK010033724.1:0-43432 GCA_963574355.1 Loris lydekkerianus
GGATATATGTGAAACTTAGTAAATGTAGAATGTAAATGTCTTAGCACAATAACTAAAAAAAAACGCCAGGAAGGCTATGTCAACCAGTGTGATGAAAATGTGTCAAATGGTTTATGAACCTAGTGTATGATGCCCCATGATCATATCAATGTACACAGCTATGATTTAATAAAAAAAAATAAGTTTGTGCATGAAACAAAGTTTATATATACTGAACAATCAGAAGGCAAAGGTGTCATTATCTTAAGCCATATTGATGGACAACCTGTGATTTGGAATAACCATCATTCCTGATTCTGAATTTATATGCTACTGATAAGCAATTATTTTTCTCACACTTACGCACAAATAAGTATCAACAGTAAAAAATATAACATATCATTAATACAGCAAAAAAAACCCCATTTATTCAGGATAACTAAGTAGCATGGTAGGATCATCAGAATACTGATGTCAGCTGGTAGACAACAGCAGCAGCAAATATCAAGAGGCCTTCTGTCTCCGCTATGAAGCTGTGCTATGATTAAAAGGTTGTTGTACAATATATCTTATTTTTTAGGTGAGAACAAAGTATCAGCAGAAGTTAAAGGACCAGGAAATGGGTCCTCTAGGGATGAGGAGGCCTTATTCTGGATGACTTTTTACAATGTTTCTTCCAGAGTCATCTGCCTCGTTAGTAATAGTTTTTATCTTAGAAGTTGCTCTTTGATTTCATAAGCCAACATGACTTCTTATCCTGTTATGAATGCGCACTACTCCAGTCCTTCAATAAGCCCATTACACATTTTCATGATAAGCATTTTTTCTGCAGTGTTAACAATGTCATCTTCATCATCATTATTATCACCATCACCTTAATTCCAAACCATGAAATCTTTCAAAGTCATCATCTTGTTCATCCTCATCACTAAATATAATTGCAGGCCATAGGCTGTGTCAGACATACACAAGTGTGTCTTTAGTCCCCGTGTTCCAAGCGTTGAAAACAGCACATATTGCATCTTTCATGCTTAACTCCTTATAAGACACATATAATCGCTTGTTCTCTAATGCTGGTGTGGCATTCAAGGAAGTGTTTTTATATTTATTCTCCAGTGTTCTAAGGACAGGTCACATGGCTCAATGAATGAAGTTACTTTTGGAGGAAAGTATAAGACATAAACATTATGTTTGATAGGCATTTCAGCTGGAGGATGAGAAGGACAGTTATCAAGGAATGACAAAAATTGTGCAATCATCATTCAATCTATCCTCCCTGCAGTGAGCAAGCACCACTGATATGTTTGTGAAATCAGACAGAAATGATGCCCTGGTAATCCATGCCTTTTTATTAACATAATAATGAACTCATAAGAAATTCACTGATTCACTCCTTAAAAACAGTGAGGATGCAAGATTTTGCCTATCACAGCAAGTTTATGCTTATGTATGCCTGCTGCATTAGCACATCCCAACACAGCTATTCCGTCCTTGGCATCCTTAATTCCTGCAGTACTGTCTCATTGGCTTAGGTAGTCAGTATCCTTCTGGGGCAATAATGCCAAAACAGTGAAGTTTCATCAGCATTATAGACTTGTTCTGCCATCAGATTTTCATCAGCGATGACTCTGGCAAACTCATCAGTGAATTTCTCTGCTACTTTATGATCAGCAGATGCTTTATCATCACAAATCTTTAAAAATTTAATGTCATGTCTTTCTTAAGTTTCTGCTACCAGCCTATTAAATATTCACAGGTCCTTTCAATTTTCAGTTCATCATGATAGATCTTTGCTTGTTTTATGATCTGCATACCTTTAACTGGAGTGCATTTCCTGCAAGGCTGGTGAATAAACACTTTCAAGGCATGTTTGGGATCTTCAGCTTTAGCCTTATGCATTGTTTTTCCAGTTTTCATTAACTTCTGTTCATCACTTTCAGCATAGAACCAAAACAGTTTAATTTTGTTTCTTCAGGTCATATATGGTCATCTTTCCCCACCCTTGGGGTTGCTAAATAAAGTGTTTTCTGTACACCTTCATTTTGTCTGCAACCATTACATAGAAGTCATGTGTATCATCTTTTAATTGTGGCATCATGTCAGCACTCCAAAAGTTGTACATTTTGGATCATCTCAGATTTTGGATTTTCACATTAAAGATGTTCAACTTTTACTGTGAATGTGACCCTTTTTGGAAAAAGGATCTGTGCAGATGTAATCAAGTTAAGGGGAATTTATACTGAATTAGAGTGAGCTGTAAATCCAGGGCCTGCTATTCTAAGAAGTGAAAGACCTGAAGATACAGAGACACTCACAGTGGGAAGGTCACAGGGAGATGGAGGTAGAGATTGAAGTGATGAAGCTACTACTCAGGATTGTCGGGAGCCATCAAAAACAAAGAGGCAAGGAAGGATTCTTCCCTAGTGCCTTTGAAAGTAGTATAGCCCTGATGACAACTTAATTTCACACTTCCAGCTCCAGAACTACAACACAATGAATTTCTGGTGTTTTAAGCCACACAGTATCTGGTACTTTGTTATAGCAGCTCTAAGAAACTAATACAGTTATTTAAACACTGTGGTTTTATTTCTATATGTAATCATACAGAGCCCCACGAATTAGAGCACTTACAGTCACCCATTAATGTGTTGAATAATGCAACTCAACAATCTCCATTCTCAAGTGGATTCTCTGCAATTCTCAAATATGAGAGGTTAGTCCCTTTCATAATGGCTGTCTTCCTTTTACTTAGGAATAACTTTCGCCAACCAGCCTTGTAGCAATACAATTTTCCAATTGTTTAACTCATCCTTTAGAGAGCATCTTCCTCAGCACCTATAACCTTTGCTTAATCTGGAACTCAGTAAAAGTCAACCCCACCCCAATGTCAGAGTGTCCTCTTTTTCCCAGGTTCAATTGCTCTCCTTGAAATGTGACCCTAATATCTTTTTTTTTTTTTTTTCACTTTACCAAGTAGCAGATGTAACCTGTGGGAAATGTTGCAACTGCCAAGACTTGCTGCATTTGTACATATTCATGGGAACTATAACCTGCTTTAAAGACAGCTGTAATATTTTTAGATACAATCAGTAAAACTAAGGAAGAATTGGTATTTGATTGTGTTTAGATTATATATTCACCTGCTTTATATAAGTCTGAGATTGTGTCATTAGATATATCTTTTCTCTAATTTCTTTCTATGTGCTATTATTTTAAGTGAAATTCTACTTTATTACTCCTTCTTATTCCCTATTTCACTTGCCAGTAGGATTCTAAAAATATATATTTTACTACCACTTTTCACAAAAGAAAGAATATTACTTTACTCCACAATAGATTAACTCCCAGACAGATAGAGTACCTGCTAATTTTATGTCATCCTTGCTGAACTAAAACCCTTATAATTAAATTTTATTAATTATATATAAGAGTATAGTAGCTTCTAACACAGGTATTTTATGAGCATTTAGATCCAGTGATTTGTTATAATTACTTAACCCTGAAAAGAGAACAAGAAGGGTATCATACACAAACTGTAAAATGACAGTCCACAAACTGAATGGAACGTGCTAATGTGCTTTATTGCACATACAACATATTTTTTAAATAATTTCTCAAGAGATAGGTTCTCATTACATATGGTGCCCAGGCTTCTGGGCTCAGGCATAAAACAGAACATGAAATAGTTTCAATATTTAAAAATTAAGAGCACTTAACAAAACAACTTATTCTTATCATTTTAGAGAAAATCAGAAGAGGTTTCCAGCTGTTCTAGACCCACATTCCTACGTGGCTACAACTGGCTAGAGCTGAGTAAGGGCAGCACCCTTTACAATAGAGAATGTGTTTTCCCATTCACCACATTCCTCACCATTCCCTAATGTCTGGGACTGCACACCTCATTCATTGTGTTATCTGTCTTATTTTTATAGGCATTGGAGTTTTAGGCTCTTAGTATAGTGAATTGTATAATCTTTGTAATCTCCTCTCTGTTAAGCATCTTTGTGTATCTTTGCTTAGTCTGTTATAATATTTCTAAAATACTGAGGAAAGGAAGAAAGGGACAGAGAGAGAAATAGAGACAGAAAGAAGTTGACAGACAAGGAGAGAATACAGATTGCAGACTGTTCTTAGAAATCATCTTTTGTATTGTCTGGTAGCACCCAAGAAAGTGACTAATCAAACTGAAATTCTCCAGCTGCCTCCCAAATGAAGGGGAAAGTAATTTGCCCCAGGGACACAGCTAGCTGCACAGCAGTGCATGTTATTGCATTTATGGCCTTCTGTTTTCTGCAGTATGATGGAAACAACTCTCCTGCTGAAAATAACCAAAGCTGTTCAATAAAAGTATTCTTACAATAACAATAGCAATATTCATGTGGCACTTATGTGCTAGGTACACACATAATATTGGGATTCCTTAAAAATCTATGGCTAAAGAAATTAAGGCACAGAGAAGTCAAGTAATGTAGCACCACAGCTATAATTAAGGGCTTGAGTTGTCAATCAGACTTAGGAGACCCAAATAACTTTTAATTGAAAACATTAACTTGGTGGTACTGAATAGAAAGATCGGAGGCAGTAGGTGCAGCACCTTTCTCCCATTGAGTGATGCAGCTTTAACCCAACTGCATAGCTTCTCTAACCCCCTTTACCCACATGGGACTGCTGGAGTCAACAGCCAATGACTATGGGGTAACTTGACACATAGAAGCCCCAGCCTCTGTATTTTACCAATCTTTTAAGCCCTTCTAGTTAGACATGCCCATGGCCGGTGTACAAGCTCAGAGCTCCCATGATACAGGTGTTGATTTTCATTCAGCAAATAAGTAGACACTACCTTTCCTATTTATCCAAACTCTGCTATTTTCTGCAGGCCTGCACCCACCAAAGCCTGATGTTAACTCTACTCACAAGGAACTTGTCCAAGTGCCAGTGTGCCAAACCCTGGTCACTGCTGTTTCCATTGTGAAAGCTATGCAGATTCAAGATGTAAGACACCAAATCTGGAAGCGGCTTAAAGTAGAACGGCTCATAGGAGCCCTTCGAGCAATGTTTTTCACCCCCCCCCCTTTTTTTTTTTATCTCATGGCATAACTATAGTTAAACTACCATGGCACACTTAAATCACATTGATAAAAAAAAAATATATATATATACTTCCTATGCTTTGAACTACTTCTTCTGAAAGCAATTTAATTAATGATCCTTAAAAATTTTGAGGCACACTTAAGATCCTCTCACAGCTGCATGTGAGAGGCTGTAGCACATTGGTTGAAAATCACTGCCTTGGAGGAAGCCAGGACCCTAGAGAACTACACCATCAAGGTGAAGGTGAAGTAGAAATAAACCTACATGCAGAAGGGAATAGAAAAGAAACCTGGTTGTACCAACCTTGGTCCTGGGTAGAGGAGGAAAAACAAAATCTCTCCTTATAATTCCTAACGTCAAGCCTACCAGTGAGTGAGTGTGGCTGTCACTCACACTACTAGATACAATAGTACATACGCCAGAAAGGCTGTAAACAAAGGTCTTGTCCTAAGGTCACTGTATTGTTACCAAAATGACAGCATTTTATTCTTTTTCATGGCTGAATAGTATTCCATCCTGTATATACATAATTCTTTATGACAAAATGACAGCATTTATTCTTTTTTATAGCTAAATAGTATTCCATCATGTATATACATAATTCTTTATCCATTCATCTACTGTTGAATACCTAGGTTGATTCCAAATCTTAGCTGTTGTAAACAGTGCTGCAATAAACATGGGGTGGTTCAAGTGTCTCTTTGATATACTGACTTCCTTTCCTTTGGATAAATTCCAAGTAGCAAAATTGCTGGATCATTGTGTAGTTCTATTTGTAACTTTTTAAGGAACCTACATACTGTTCTTTTCCTTTGGATAAATTCCAAGTAGCAAAATTGCTGGATCATTGTGTAGTTCTATTTGTAACTTTTTAAGGAACCTACATACTGTTCTTTATAATGGCTATACTAGTTTGCATTCTCACCAACAGTGTGTAAGAGTTCCCTTTTCACCACATCCTCACCAGCATTTGGTGTTTTATTTTGTTTTTGCCTGTTTGATAGTCATGCTAACTGGGGTGAGATGATACTTCATTGTCATTTTGATTTGCATTTCCTGATGATTAGTGATGTTGAGTATTTTTTCATGTATTTTTTGTCCATTTGTGTATCTTCTTTTGAGAAGTATCTGTTCAGATCATTAGTTCATTTTTGAAATTGGATCATTGGGTTTTTTTTCCTTTTGAGACATTTGAGTTCCTTGCATATTCTAGATGTTAAACTCCTGTTGGATGAGTAGTTTCCAAATATTTTCTCCCATTTTATTAGTTGTCTTTTCACTCCATTGCTTATTTCCATTGTTGAGCAGAAGCTAGTTTAATGTAATCCCATTTGTTTATTTTCACTTTTGTTGCCTTTACGTTGGAGATATTATTCATAAACTCTTTTCCCAGACTAACATCTTGAAGCATGTCTCCTGTTTTCTTCCACTATTTTTTTTTTTTTCAAATTTTCTTTCTGTCTTCTTTCTCTTTCTCCTCTCTTTCTCCAACACTGATTATGCACTAGGAATATGTTAGTGCATATTCATTATATATATCATTACAGGTCTTACATTTATGTCTGATCCATTGTGAGTTGAGTTTTGTGTAGGGTGAGGGGTGGGAGACTAGGTTTATTTTCTGCATATGGATATCCCATTTCCCCAGCTCCATTTATTGAATAGACCATCCTTTACCCAGTAAGTGTTCTTAGTACCTTTGTCAAAAATCAGTTGGCTATAGACCTCTGGATTAATTTCTGTGTTCTCTATTCTATTCCATTTGTCTATGTATCTGTTTTTATGACAGCATCATGCTATTTTAGTTACTACAGCTTTGTAGTATATTTTGAAGTCTGATAGTATGATGCCTCTAGCTATCTACATACATTTTGCTCAGGATTGTTTTGGCTTATCCGAGTTTTTTCTGGTTCTATACAAATTTTAGGACTTTTTCTATTTTTGTGAAGAATGTCATTGGTATTTTGATCAAGAGTGCAATGTACAAGAATCTGTGCATTGCTTTGGGTAGTGTTGTCATTTTATTCCAATCAATGAGTATGGGATGTCTTTTCATTTGTTTGTATCCTCTTCAGCTTTTTAGATCAGTGTTTCATAGTTTTCCTTGTAGAGGTCTACTCAGTTAAGTTTATTCCTGGGTTTTTTTCTTCTTTTGTAGCTATTGTAAATGGGATTGCCTTCGTGACTTCTTTTTCAGCTAGTTCATTGTTCTTGCATAAAAACAGTACTGATTTTAACAAATTGATTTTGTGTTCTGAAACTTTATTACATTTGTTTATAAATTCTAAGAGTTTTTGTGTAGAGTCTTTAGGTTTTTCATTCTGTAAGATGCCATCATCTCCAAACAGGGACAATTCTCCTCCTTTCCAATGTAGATGCCCTTTATTTCTGTCTCTTGCCTAATTGCTCTAGTTTCTTTTTTTATTTGTTTAAATTGACTTTTTCTACTGTGACATTCTAATTCCCTTGTATTTTTACTATACATTTTTAGTTTTCTTAGTGGTTTCACTGGGGATTATAATCAACTTAATCTAGTTCTTAGAGAAAAAAAAAACTCTTACACATCATTCATGGAAATATAAATTAGCTCAGCCACTTGGAAAACATTGTGGAGATTTCTCAAGAAATTAAAAATAGAACTATCATATGATCCAGTGATACTTCTCTGTATATATATGTGTGTGTGTGTGTGTGTGTGTGTGTGTGTGTGTGTAGTATATATATCACATATCTGATGTATAATACATATATAATATATATTTTCATATATATTTTATATATATATATATACACATATCTTCAAAGGAAATGCAATCAGTATGTTAAAGGCACATCTATACCGTCATGCTTATTATAGTACTATTGACAATAACCAAGAGATGGAATTAATGTAATTGTTCATCAATAGATGAATGAATGAAGAAAATATAGTATTTATATACAATGTAATACTATTCGGCCATCAAAGTGATTGATGGAACTGGAGGCCATTGTGTTAGTGAAATAAGCCAGTCACAGAAAAATACCATGTGATTGCACTCACATATGGAATATAAAAATAGTTGATCTCTCAGAACTTGGGTGTAGCATAATGGTTACAAGAGGCAGGGGAGGGGAGGAGGGATAAGGAGGAGGAAGAAGTTGGTCAGTGAATGCAAACTTATAGTTAGGAGGAATAAGTACTAGTGCTCTATTGTACAGTAGGGTGGCCCTAGGTAACAATAATGTATTGCATATTTCAAAATAGCTAGAAGAGAGTATTTTTAATGTTCTCACCACAAGTAAATGATAAATGTTTAAGGTGATGGATATGCACATCCCCCTAATTTAATCATCACACCATGTATACACGTATCAAAACATCACATTGTACTTCATAAGTACATACAGTTATATATCAATCAAAAATGAAAAGTTAAAAAAAACCTAGTTCTGATTAATTTTAAGTTTGAAAGTACACAAAAACTTTGCTCCTCTATTGCTCTATTTCTTCCGCCTCTCTTTTGTGCTCCCATTGTCAAACAAATTATTTTTCTACATTGGGAGCTCATCAACAGTTTTATTTATTATTATTGCTTTAGGTAGTTGTCTTTTAAATCATATAGGAGTAAAAAAGAGTTATAAATAAAAGTACATTTACATTTCCTTTTATGGTTTACATATGTAATTAACTTCATTGATGTTTGTCTAGTATTCCTTCATTTCAGTTAATGTTTCTTGTAGGGAGTGTACAGTGGCAATGAATTTTCTCAGTTTATATGTGGAAATGTCTCAATTTCTGCTTAATGTTTGAAAAAGAGCTTTGCTTGATATATAATTCTTGGTTGACAATCTTTTTCTTCTAGCACTTTACTATGTCATCCCACTGCCATCTGGCCTCCCTGGTCTATAATAGGAAGTCAACTGTTCATGCTATTGGGGATCCATTGTATGTGCCAAGTCACTTTTCTCCTACTTTAAAGATTCTCTTTCTTTGACTTTCAATTATGAAGAGTCTAGATTTGAACCTCTGAGTTTGTCCTACTTGGTGTTTGTTAAACTCATATTACTTGATTAATATTTTTCATTACATTTGGGAAGTTGCTAGACACTATTTTTTTCAAAATTTCTTTCTGCTTTCTTTCTCTTTCTTCAACACTGATTATGCAATAGAAATATGTTAGTATGTTGGTGATTTCAGTAGAATTCTGAGAGACATTTTTGTCTTTTTTTTTTTTTTTTTTTTTTTGTTGGATTTTTTGGCCAGGGCTGGTTCTGAACCTACCACCTCCCGCATATGGGGCGTGGGCCCTACCCCTTTGAACCACAGGCACCACCCCTTTTTGTCCTTTTTTTATCTTTTATGTTCTGAAGATTGGAAGATTTAAATGACCTGTTTTTAAATTCACTGAGTTTTTTGCCAGCTCAAATTTTTTGCTGAGGCACTGTAGTGAGTTTTTCTTACTTTTAAACTCCAGAATTTTCATTTTATTATTTATTCTATTTTTTATCTTTTTATTTTGCTTGATCTTCATCAAAAGACTGAGAAGTAAATTTTATCATTTAATTGATATTCTCCATTTGGTCAGACCTAATTCTAATTGTTTTCCTTGACTTCTTTAAACATGATTTTATTTAATTCTTGGGACATATTTATAAAAGCTGGTTTAAAGTCTTTATATAGTATGTCTAACATCTGGGCTTCCTTAGTGACAGTTTATGTTGATTGCTTTTTTTTTTTTTTTCCTATTTATGAACCATGCTTCCCTATTCCTTGTTTTGTTTTGTTTTGTATTTTTATTAAAAATTGTACACTTTAAATAATATTATGTAGAATTCTAGAAATCAGATTATCTCTAATCCTATATGGGTTCATCATTGTTGAGGGTGGTTGTTGTTGTTCTTAGTGTTGTTTATTTGTTTAACAACTTTCCTGGAGTAATTTTGAAAAGCCTGTATTTTTTGTTTTGTACAGCTACTTACGTCTCTTGAATTGAAAAATGATTGGACAGAGATTTCCTTTTTTTTTTTTTCAGATTAATGTGAGGGTACAAACAATTAGCTTACCACGTTTGTGTTTGTGAGGTGAGGTCCCTGCTGTAGTTGTATCCCACACTCAGGAGGCATGCCATACACCCCACATTGTGCCCATTCAGTGGGAGCACACCAATGCCCCTTTCTCCTTCCTTTTCCCCCTCACTTGAATAAAATTGAGGTTTTCTCTTGTGTGGCCATGTATTAGTTTGTCTACTGGCTTCATATTAGTATTGAGTACACTGGATATTTGCTTGTAATACTTTACTAAAGAGAATATTCTCCAGCACTATCCAAGTTAATACAAAAGATGTAAAGTCTCTAAACTTTTTGGTTGCATAGTATTCTATGGTATACATATATCATGGTTTATTCATCCATTCATGGGTTGATGAGGTACTTGGGCTGTTTCCACATCTTAGTGATTGTAAATTGAGCTGTGATAAACAATTTAGTGAAAATGTCCATACCTTAAAATGATGTCTTTTCTGGGTAATTGTCTAGTAACTGGATTGCAGGATCAAATGAAGGTCTAATTTGAGTTCTTTGAGGACGAGATTTTCTTAAATATGTTAAACCGCCAAGTCTCCCAGGGGGTTCTGGATATGCCTGCTAAAACATGCCTTTCACGCATCAGCAGTATACAAATCTGCCTTCACTTTCTACTTGTACATAGCTTCAAAGTAAGCCAAAGGTGAGTGAGCCTTTTTGGGTCCCCCCCCGTCCCCCGAGCATACACAACAGCCCTGCAATTCATTAACCTTGTAGATTCCCAAATCTAAAAAACTGGGGAAAGTTTTCAAAGTGCCTGTGGACATGTCATTTCCATGTTTTCCCTTTTAAGTCTTTTGATCAGTGTTAAACAATCTTCCCTAGGTGACAAACACCCTAAGGATAGACTATTCACACAGAGCAAGCTCTGAATCAGATCAAATAGAGACAAACTCTGAGAATGCTGTTAGGGAGCAGCAAGACAGGTCAAATAGTAACAATTCTCTGAGGACAGAGCTTTTGTAATAGCTTCAAACTTGTTCTTCCCTCTCCAGTAGCTGCTAGGCAACTGGTTTTCACAGTTAGCATAGTTATAAGACTACCAGTTTTCAAAGCTACCATGCAGCTGGTGAGAAGGGCATGGGGCAAGTTAAAATGTTTCAAAGTTCACGATTCTTGCCAAGATTCAGCAGCTTTTCTTGAATCCCTGGAGTGTTGTAAACTTTTGGTTAGTTTTCAGTTTTACAAAAGTTTGTTTTTGACCACTTTTGTTACTGTTCTTACCACCTTTTGGAGGAATGGGGTTTAGGAGGTCCTTTGTCATTTCCAGATGTGCTTTTGTCATTTAGTTTTAGTTTGGTTTTCTATTTTATGATTTATAGGAGTTTTCAAAGGATACTTCAAAGGATTCCAGGTACAAGTCTTTAGTCAAATATACACTTTGTAAATATCTTATCCCATTTTGTGTCTTATTTTCTCACTCTATGGATCCAATCTTGTACCACAGTGCTCAACGAAATAATTCTGTCATGCAGAAAAGGATTAACATCTGGGTTCACCCAGCAAGTGGTCAAGAGTATCTACTGACCAGATGAGGAAAGGTTGAGAGTTGAGAATTCATGATCACTCAGCTATGCAGTATGAGCAAATTTTTTGTATTATGTTTTTCTAGCTGTATGTTTTGTAACTTGATGATTTTTAATTTTTAAGGGCTGTATTGTAATTCAATAGTAACAGAGTTACTACGTTTTGCTGAAGATTTAGATTATTTCCAATTTTTCATACTAAGAAACAATGCTAGAGTAACTTTGCACGTGTTTCTAGATTTATATGTAAATATTTCTGAAGACTTCAATCCTAGAAATAGAATACATGAACCAAATGATAAGAATGTTCTGTCATTTCTATAGAGCAGCAAATTGCCTTCCCAAAAGGTTGCATCAAGCTATACTTGCACCTACAGTTTATAGTAATGTTGTTTTTCCTGTATCCTCACCAAAAAGTTGAGATAGTCATTCTTTCTGAATTTGAGAGTTGAATAATTAAAATCTATTGGATTTAGTTTGTATTTTCTTGATCATGTATGAGTTGAAAATATTTTCATTTGTCCATTTTTATCTCCTTTTCCATGAGTCTATTCATATCCTTCAGGTTTGCTTTATTTTATTGACTTACAGGTTCTCTACATAGTCTGAATAGTGATCTTTGCCTGTTAAATATATTGTAGATATTTTTCTCAGTCTTATTGCTCATATTTTAATTCTGTTTATGCTTTTATTTTATATTAAATTTTACATTTCTAGAATTCCTGTCTTGTCTAAAAAGAACTATCTCAACTTGATGTCATAAAAATGCTTTCTTGGCCCGGTGCAGTGGCTCACACCTTTAATCCCAGCACTCAGAGAGATTGAGGCAGGTGGGTAGCTTGAGCTCAGGTGTTCAAGACTAGCCTGAGTAAGATCAAGACTGCTATCTCCAATAAAACTGGAAAAACTAGCTAGGCATGGTGTCACATGGTGTCACACACCTATAGTCCCAGCTACTAAGCAGGCTGAGGCAAGAGGATTGCTCAACCCAAGAGTTTGAGATTTCTGTAAGCTATGACACCACAGCATTCTACCAAGGGGACAGAGTAAGACTCCTTTAAAAAAAAAAAAAAAATGCTTTCCTACATTTCCTTCTGATAATTTTATAATTTCTGTTTATAATTTTGCTTTATAGAGTGGCAAATTGCCTTCTAAAGGGGTTTTGTTCCATCACTTATAAATATATGGGAGTTACAGTGACTCCGATGTGTGGGAAATTGTTCAGTAACCATTTATTACATTTTCTACATTTTATCTCCAATTTGAAAGGCTACCTGTAACAAAACTAAATCCCCATATTCACAGGAGTCTGCCTAGAACTCCTTGGGTCTCACTGACTGTGTCTTTCTCTTCCATGCCATACTGTTTTATTTACTACAGCTTTATGGTGTTTCATGCCTGGCAGGGATGCTCCATCCTTGCTCTGTTTTCTTTCAAACAAATCTTTGCTATTCTTGTGCATTTTTCTCTTTCGTGTGATCCTTAGAATAAATTTCAGGTTTCTAACAAAAATTTTGATGAGGGTGCATTTAATTTATCAATAAATTTGAGGTAGATTTGATATGGTGGATAATGTTGGATAATCTGGGATATGAAATATACACACAAACACACATGCATATGCGTGTATACACACATTTTTTTGACATGTTCTATAATTTTGTTTTATTTATATAGTTCTAACGGGTCTTACTAGGTGTCATAGAGGTAAGTTGCTACTTGCCAGTAGCATTATCTCACTCATTACATGTCCTAACTAGAGATGCCATTAATTTTGTGTTGTTTCCAACTACATTTGTTGTTAATCTCTCATTAGTCTTAACAGTTTTCCAGATCATTTATTTGATTTTTTTTCTTGATAGAGTCCAATAATTTGAACCTCCATCAAACATTAAATAGATACAGTGATAGTGGTTATCTGCACCTTTTTACCAATTATAGTAGAGACGGCTCTCACTGCTTCACTCGCATGCTGATTGTGATAAAAGGGAGTTCTGTTCTATTCTTAGTTTACAAAGAGTGTTTTAAATAATCATTACCATAATTGAAGATTGGATTTTGTCTCTCTTTTCCTTTGTTAATGTGGTGAATTAGATTAGCAGAAATCAGGATGTTAAGCCACCTTTCTATTCATGAGATTAAGCCTATTTTTCATCATGCATTTTTTATATATCACTGAATATTATTTATTAATATTTTGTTTATGAACTTACATCTACATTTTCAAACTGGATCATAATTTCCCTTTGAGTGTTATGCCTGTCATCAGGGACATGCTAACTATATAAAGTAAATAAAGATGCTGCTTCTTTTCTTTTTTAATACTCTACAACAGCTTTTAATAGTAATTATCTGTTTCTTGAAGGTTCTGAAAAAGAGGACCTTTTGGGGGAAGGTATTGATATTTAACTATTTTTCCCTATGTACTATAGTTAATAATCTAAAGAAATTTTCTGACTCTTAAGTCAGTATTTTTTTCATGTTATTAGTTCATCTAGATTGTCTAACTTTGAATGCTTCCAAGTAGGAGGGTAGACCAAAAAAACAAACAAACAACAACAAAAAAAAACCAAAACAGCCAACAAAGAAATAAATAAACCTAAATGTTTCAAATAAATTAACTCAAGAGCACTTCTTCTTTGAATTAAAGTTGACATTGTTTCTTTTTCCTTTACAATGGAAAAAAAATCTCCATTTAGATGAAGACTTATAGAATTATGATTCAAACCATTTTCTCTACTAAGCAACTTATAAAACAAAACAATCCAGTTTCAAGTGTGTGTTACTCAGTACTATATTGTGTTCAAATAGCCATAAGACAAACCTACTTATATTGATTATATGGTTTCTTAAATTCCAGATGAAAAATTAAATCCTTCAACAATAGGGAAACAATAAAAAGGTGCTTGAAAGTAGTGTTGAGTTTTCCCCAAAAATGGTGGACTCTGCTTTAGAGATATGGATGTAACAGCAGAGTGATGAAGTCCAAGAGCATGCACTTGATACCACAGGACCCAGAGCTGTCCTGGCAGAGCCAGAGAGCACCAGCACTGGCTTTGCTGTTTGCACAGTGGCCCCTGCAGTGTGCATTCACTCTTTCCCTGCTGCAGGAGCCAGCACCTCCTAAGCCAATCAAGCTAATCCCATCTACTGCTGAAACTGGTTCTGATAACCCAGAACTAAGCAAATCTCCCCACAGCATTTTTCTTAACCTTTACGGGGTTACATTGATGGAATTTAGCTCTGGTGCTGAATTACTATATTCCTATCCCTATACCTATAAGGTTTCAGACAAATTTCTAACAGCCCTACCAGTACAGTACAGCATGAGGCTTTACTAGTGATCTCTCCTATTTCTCAGGAAATGATGTGACAAATTTACTAGTCCCTAGGGCTTAGATACAGGCTTTAGAGGCAACAGCTCAAGTTAAAGAACCAGAGCATCTTGTTTCTGGTTTTATCTAGCTAAGATAGGGACTTTACTTAATCTGGGTTTTTAAAGATGGGATTCAGGGTTTCTAAAGAGAAATGCTTAAATTACATACAAGATAAAGTACATCTTCCTAGGAGAGGGTCTATTGCTTGTATCATATTTTCTAAGAATCAATGGATTAACAGGGTTGGGCACTTATAACTTTGACTCAAACTGTACAAAAGCAATTCATATAACCAAAATATTTGTACCCCTGTAGTATTGTGAAGTTAAAAAAAAAATTTTTTTTTAAAAAGAACTTTCATTAGGGCCATCTTTCCTGAATTCTGCCAGAACCATAGAGGGAGTAATCAAAGGCTCCCCAAAATCAAGAGCAGAGGCCGATTTGGACTGCAGGTAAGAGACAGGATGTGAATCTCAGCAGTTCTGATGGTAGTTCTTATTCTTAGCTATGCTTTTTTCTCTTTCTTTCTTACTTTTTTTAAATGTCAGACTAATATGTGGGCACAAATGTTTGGGTTACATTGTCTCCATTTCTAAGGTAAAGTTCAAGGTGTCATTGAGCCCCTCACCCAGGGAGCATGCTGAACACCCTCCCATTGTGCACATCAGGTGAGATCCAGCCAACCACCCTCCTTCCTCCCCCCCCCCCCACTAGATTACACTTGTGCTTTTCTTTCCTGTGAGTGTTTAGCTGTTTATATATTGGTTTCATATTAGTATTGAATACATTGGATACTTGTTTTTTCATTCTTGTGAAACTTTATTCTTAGCTGTGCTTTGGAACCACCTGAGGAATTTACAAATACCCCATGCCCAGAAAAAATCCTCAGGTAAGTTGAATAAGACCTATGATGGTACCTGGGTTTGTGGTGTTTGTGTTACGTGACTTAAGGACCCTCATCAAGAGAACCTTAACCAGATTCGCCGCGAGAGCTTCTTTCTAATCTTGGTTGTAGCTCTGCAGCTCCAGAACAGATCAGATCACAGCTCCTCGAGATAAAAAACACCTTTTCTCCAGGTAGATAGAGTCAGACAATTTATACCTCTAAAGAAAATTACTTTGGAGAATCATTACCTGTGGTAGAATTAAAATTCAGTGTTTATTCACAGACCCTGAGGTCTTATTTGCTCTGGGTCCACTGGGTAACAAGTATGCTTGAGAATATGTTTGAATGGGGCTTAGAAAGCACTAGGATATTTCCGGCTGAATAAGCATCCTTCTAATCACATTGCAGCTTAGCCAACATTTTAGATACCTAGGACTTTCACTCATCCCCCAAGAAGACTATTTCACAAGGTCTAATAGTTTAAAACCTTATTTTTCTTGATAGGTATCCCAGATTTTTTCACTACTTCATTTTATCCCATTTCTCTGTGTTATAACCCCTTATATATAACTATCTCAAAAAATTACTCATATAAGCAATAAATTATCCAAGAAAGAATTCATTCCTAACAAAAACATTTCAGAGATTGCCATTCTCTTTGCTGCCTGTGAAAAATTATCTTTATAATTAAGAGTAGTCATTACTTAATTTTGATGAGTGATCTGCAAAGTAAACTATAGAAACACAAAATATTCAAAATCAGGACTCAGTCTGATATAAGTCATGTTACCAATATACTTCGGTAAAATATTTAAAAGAGGCTTATTCTGTATCTATTTTCGGCAATTATCTTAATTATTTAAAAACCTATTTTTCAAGTATTAAATAATGCTTCCTGCAAATTCCCCTTTGATTTCAAAGGTAAATAGGCTGTAACTTCTGTTACAGATAATAACAAAAGCTTGTAGTTAACGCCTCTCATTTCCACACTCCTCTAACTTTCCTTCTGGCTGTCCAGTATAGATCTTGGAGTTCTTGATCCTTCCTGTAAAATCTGCCAGCTAGAGCCTGCAATTTTTAAAAAGAAGAAATATCAAAAAAGATAAGCCTATGGGGAAAAGTTTATCAAACACTTGAATTTAGTATAGTGGTTTGTCTGCCTCTCATTTTTAATCTGATAAATGCCAGTTTCTGATGGCCTGATTAAGAACTGAATGACAACCCCATAAAAATTGAACAACACCATAGAAAAAGATGTGAATAGGCGCTTTTCAAAAGAAGAGGAACTAATGGCCAATAAACATATAAAAAATGGCTTAACATTTCTAATCCTCAGGGAAATACAAATCAAAACCACAATGAGGTTAACTCCCGTGAGAATGGCTCTTATTTAAAAATCCCAAAACTTATGAAGAAGACCTCCAAAGCAATCACAGCAAAAACAAAAATAAATAAGTGGGACCTGATCACATTTAAAAGTTTCTGTACAGCCAAAGATACAATCAGTACAACAAATAGACAACCCACAGAATAAGAGAAACTACTTTCATGCTATACATCTAATAAAGGGCTGATAAGCAGAATCTACAAAGAACTCAAGCAAATAAGCAAAAACAAAAACCAAAAAAAACAACCCTATTAAAAAGTGAGCAACACACATGAACAGAAACTTCTCAAAAGAAGATAACTTAATGTCCAAAAAATGCGTAAGAAAATGCTCAACATCTCTAATCATTAGGGAAATGCAACTCAAAACCATAAGATATTGCCTAACTCCAATGAGAACGGCTCTCATCAAAAAGTTCCAAAACAACAATTGCTGGCATGGATGCGGGGAGAAAGGAAAACTTATACACTGCAAACCAGTTCAACCTCTATGTAAAGTAGGCTGAGATACCTTAAAGAACCAAAAGTAGACCTTCCATTCGATCCAGTGATTCCACCACTAGGTATTTACCCAAAGGTAAAAAGGACATTTTATTATAAAAACACTTGCACCCTAATGTTTACAGCAGTACAATTCACAATTGCAAGGATGTAGAAACAACCCAAATGCCCATCAATACATGAGTGAATTAATAATATATGGTTATTTGTATACCATGGAGTACCACTCAGCCACAAAAAAAAAAAAAAAAAAAAAAAAAAGATGATGATCTAGTATCTTTTATAAAACCCAGATGAACTTGGAGGATGTTCTTCTAAGTGAAGTATTTCAAGAATGGAAAAACAAACACCACATGTGCTCAGTACTAAACTGGAGATAGTTGATCAACATTTCCATGTACATATGGAAGTGACAGGAGTCAAGTAGGTGGGAAGGAGGAGAGGGTTGAGCAAATTTACACCTAACTAGTACGTTGCACACATTTTGGGTACAGGACACACTTACAATTTTGACCTGAAATTTACAGAACAAACTATGTAATCAAAATGTGTGTACCTCTATAATATTTTGGAACAAAATAATAATAAAAGCCATTAAAGGGCTTTATGCCCCCCCCAAAAGAAAAAAATTGTAGTTAGAATTAGAAACTCTTTCTGCATTGCTTCGAACTTACCAAACTTAAGAGCTTTCAACTGTTTTATCACTGTGCAATCTTGACAGTCTGATGAACATTAGTGAAAATAACTGGATGGGTAATAATGGTAATGATAACTATAATAATTATAATGATGATGATGACAATTGAGAGAAGATAAAAAGCAGAGCCACTCACAGTATAGGTTCTTAACTTGCTTTCAAGAACAGAATGGAATTCATATGTAGAAGGAAATGGTTCACGAGGTAGTGGTGAGGCAGTATTTTAACAACCAAAATTATTTCTTAGCACATGCTAAAGTTGCAATTGCTTCTTTCCTTAGAAACACAAGCTCTTACCACCTCCATTTTCAGAACTTCTCAGTAATCTGGTGTCATCTAATGATTAGAATAATAAAATACCACAAGTTCACAGTGTGAAAAAAAAATCTCACAACAGATGCTGGTGTGGATGCAGAGAAAAAGGAAAACTTACAGACTGTCGGTGGGACTGCAAACCAGGACAAAAGTGGTACGGAGACACAAGGAACTAAAATAGACACCATTTGATCCAGCAATCCCACTATTGGGTATTTACCCTAAGGAAAAAAATGTATTTTATCAAAAAGACACGCACGCTTGAATGTTTCCTGCAGCATAATTTACAACCACAGAGATGTGGAACCAACCCAAGTGTGGATTAATGAGTGGATTAATAAAATTAATAAAATGTGGTTTATGTATGTCATGGAGTACTGCTAATCTGTGGTGAGCAGGCTGTGAGTGGCAGGGCCCCAGAGCCTGGAGAGGCGTTCAGGGAATGACCACCAGCTGTTTCTCCTCCTTTAACAGTCTTTCTACCCGTCAGAAGTCACGCAGCCCATGCATACCGATTATCTGCAAGCAATCAGTTCTTCCTCTTTAATGATGATCTCTACCCCATGTATTAAGATTTATGCAACCTTGTCATAAGCTATTTATAGATAAATAAATAAAGCTTTCTTAAGTAAAGCTGTCTCCACAGTGCAGCTGGCTGTAGCCATCAGCTGTGCCAGTCCACCCGACACCATCCTGTCTCTCGTCTTGGGTGTGTCCCATTCTCATGTGTGTCTCTCTTCTTCATTTCCCACCTTTCCACTCAGCTCAACACTTCCTCCTCATGCCAGATTGTGAGAGGTCCCTTTCTTGCACCGGTACATAACACTACTCAGCCATTAAAAAAAAAAAAAATGGTGAACTAATAATACCTTTTATAACAACCTGGATGGAATTGGAGACCATTCTTCAAAGTGAAGTTTCCCAAGAATGGAAAAAGAAACAACACATGTACTCTCTACTAAACTGGAAATAATCAATAACACCCATGTGCACATTTGGTAGTAAAATGTGAGGCTGAGAATAGAATAGTGAAAAAGACAGACCCAGGCTTGCTGTCCGTGAGTTTCACAGGTCATGAAACTCATCACCACACTCTGATCTTCTTCAGAAAGAAGCATAACAAGCCCTAACAATTCAAAAAATCACAAACTCTAAGTCCAAAAAAATTACACACAGGAAACAAAAACTCTCCAACAAGGTGAAGGAGATGGGTAAGAAGTTACCCTTATTAACTCCAAGGAAGGGCTCAGTGTGCAAAGAGGACTTGCTCTGAAATGTGCCAATTTGTCCCTAAAACTCATTCCTTGAGAGAGAGAGGCTTTTATTAACAAAGAGTAGGTTATAGGAATGCTTTTTTAACTGGAGTTCTTAGGAGAAAGAAATAACCAGGGACTCCTCACTGTGGGCTTAATATTAATACACTTACTTTTTCTTTGCCATTGAGAGGTTTGGAATGGAGGACCATACAAAAAAGGAAGAATACAAGATTTTTAACCAGGAACACTAGCAATGACCTCAAGAAAAATGGCTCTAAAGAGAGAACCACCAGCCACACATTGGGTTATATGGGGTCCCTTGTCTGTGACTGGCACAGCCACGGCCACCTCCATACAGAGGACGTGCATTCTGTAAAAATATTTCTGTAAATAATTCTGAAATGTATCATTGCTGCCCTGGCTTTTGACAGCCTAACCAAGGTCAAACACTCAAGTCCACAAAGCTTTCTAGGCTGGTCAGCAGTTCTCCCAGAGGCCTGGTGAGCAAGCTCTGTAGAGAGAGAGATACAGAGTAGTGATTAATGGAACCACCAGGTCCCCTTTCGTGGACAGTTTGTAGTTGAATCAGCATCATAGTGAATAAACACACCCAGAGAAACCATAGCCTAGAGACAGGTTAGCTATCCACTGTAAGAGCAGAATCAGGGACAGATTGTGGCAGAGACACCCTAACCATGGAGCATCTAAACAACGATTGCCAAGCTGGGGTTTGCAAAATGATCCATTGTGGGATTAAAAGAAAATATTCGTACTTCTATTTATATGTATGTCTCTTTTTTCCTTCTTTTTTCTTTTGTTTTTAAGAGACAGGATCTCTCTCAGTTTCCCAGGCTGGAGTACAGAGGCCAGATCGTAGCTCACTGTATCCTTGAACTTCAGGACTCAAGTGATTCTCCCACCTCAACCCCCTGAGAAGCAAGACTATAGGAGTGTATCACCACACTACACTTGGCTAATCCTGCCACCACCGTTGGCTAATTTTTTTTTTCATTTTTTATTTTTAGAGACATTCTGTCTCACTACGTTGCCCAGGCTGGTCTCAAACGCCTGGCCTCAACTGCTCCTCCCACCTGAACCTCCCAAAGTCCTGGGAATATAGGTATGAGCCACTGTGCCCAACTATTTACATTTACTTCTTTATCTCATTGGATTTTCATTATTATTTGTGTATGTCTAAAAAATACATATATTGAAAAGTGCACACTCAAGATTTTTCACTGTTGGGATACATGATCAAAACATTTAGAAATGACTGCAGAAGTGTATACAAGCTTCAGACCCTCAGTTCTATAGGAGTAGCCTTTACAGCAGTTTTTCAACCTTTTTTATTTCACAGCACACTTGAACCTATAGTTAAACTTCTGCAGCACACTTAAATTACATTGATAAAAAAAAAAAAAATATATATATATATATATATATATACTCACTGTGCTTTGAACTTCTTTTGAAAATAATGTAATTAATGATCTCTAAAAATTTTCTCCACTCACCTAAGATCCTCTCACAACACTAATGTGCCATGGCATACTGTTAGAAAAATCGTTGCACTACCGAGATGTCACATCCTGAAAGTATTCCTAAATCACCTTGGGACCTGGTGCTGGAGATGCTGAGACAGGCTTCTTTATGTCACAGCCCCCACTAAGGCAGTGCCTCAAACATGTCTTTGGGAATAGCCCAACCAATGCAGTTTGGTGATGACCAAGTTCGGTCTATTCTGTCAAGAAGGCAAATATCATAAGAGTCAAGAAGCTGAGGAGATCAGAGACATTGGCCTCAGAGGAAAACTCTTACGTACTCAGGAAGAATTTGTGGGTTGTCCTTGAACACCACCAGGAAAGGAATTGAGGCTAGCCTTAAAAACCTGCGTTCACTCTCAGTCAGATATACACCTCTGAGGTGGTTACCTTGAGTATTAATATTTTAAATTGAACTTCTAGGTAGTTACTCAGTTGACCTCCCTAGGGATTATTTATCACTAAACATGTAGGAAATATGCAAAACATTTCAAGGAGAGGTCTCTAAAAATAATCACATTTTCATAGACTTTCATTTCATTTCCTACCAAGTCTGTAGGTCTAGTAACTGGAAAATTTTTCCAATAGCAAAAAGCAGCGATAAGAAAAGAGGCTACACCCCCCCCCTCCCAAATCCACTAAGAAACAAAAATAGAGGAAATTTTCAAATCAAAATATTGAAAGGATTTTAATGATTTTATTTAATATCACTAAGCAAAAGGAAACAGTTGCAAATACAAAGCAGCCAATGTTATTTTGCATCTATTAAGTTCTAAATTCCATTAAGTAGGACTGCTGATGGTAGAATTCATGAGTTTAGTAGTGATAACCACCACTGCATATAGGTATAAAAGATTCCATGTAAAAACTGAGCTATGTTGTCTTATAACTGATTTTTCATGCAAAAGGATAAAATATTTCTGTAAATAATTCTAGCAGTATCCTTTGGCCTGTGGATGTGATACAGGGTTCCCCCATTCAGGGCTAGACAGGGAACTGCAGTTTCCTAGGCCTGGGCAATTTCACATAAGCCAGGGGTGGGCCTGTTCTGAAATGGATTCCCTTCCATTTTGCCCCATACAGGAGGGACTGCATTTATCCATTTGTTAATAAGCTCATTAATATTATAAACGTGTCTTTTACCTGCCAAGTCTTGGCCAAATATAATTCTCAAGACCTTATACCCCTAGACTAAAGACCTACCAGAGACTTCCAACTTAGGTCTTTCCCTCTGCCAGAAGCTCGGATGCTTTTGTACCTTCTGTTTTCCTTTCTATCTAATAAATCCTACCTTACCAGTGACCTGTGGTCCATGGGTTCATTCTTTGAATCCTTCAGACCAAGGACCTACTTCAGAAAGAAATTCTATCAATGGATAGAATCTGTTTTTGTAGATCCCATTTGTCCCAACTATAAAAAATGTCTTGTAACTATAAGCTATTATTATTATTATTATACCTTTCATGACATCTTTGCTCTAAAAGACACATCTAAACTCAAAAGGTGTGTTTAGGTTATTGCCAAACACCTCTGACTCAGCTTGGTTTATGAGTCCAGTTCCATTCACTGAGGCTGTGAGTGTGTGTTCTAAGCACAGTTCTTGGCCTTTGTAACAAACACAAAGCAAAATTCATTAGGGTCTCTGGGCTGAAGGAGCTTACACTCTACCAGGGAAGATAAAACATGCACATAAATAATTATTATACAAGATCAAATGCTCTTCCGGGTGTGAAAGTGGCATAAATACAACGTGGAAGGACATTGGGAAGAGCCAGGGAACCTATGTGGAGACTAACAGATGAGAAAGCACAGCTCTGGAAGGGGATGAACCAAAGAAAGGGGTAACAGGAAGGGAAAGGGAGGAGGAGGCCGAAAAGAATCACACCTTCCAAGACAGAGAATGGAAAAACCTGGATCCAACCTAGGGAAAAGTAAGTGACTGGCTAGAATTAGGGATAGGGGGATTAGAGACAAGCAAAGCTGTAGGTAACCCAAAAGGACAGGTCCGTGTGGTTAAAAGGCCGAGCTGCTCTAGCCTTTGTCCATTCCTTCTACTTTTCTTGTCCTTCTACTTTTCCTGCAGTGCCCCCACAGGCTTCTGGTTTTATTAATTTACATACGTCTCTTCCTGGTCTGGGAGCTCCCTGAGGTAGGGCTGGTCTTGTTTTACTCTTTGTAGCCCTAAAACCTGAGATAAACCTTGGCACATAAATGTCTGTAGGATAAATGAATGTCACGCTGTAGCAACTTTGTATGTGTTTAATGTCTTGCTGTTAGCAATAATGTCACAGCATTAATAAGACAGTGGCCCCGAAGCTGACTGAACAGACAGACCCACCTGGCTCAGAGTTGACCTCTGCTGTTTCCTCAAGCTAAGAAAAACTTAACACAGGGGCTTGCCTTGTTCATTACCCTCCCTTGTAAAATCATAATCGAATAGTCATCCCTTGGTGTCCATGGGAGATGGACTCCAGGACACATGCCCCCAATACCAAAATACACAGACACTCAAGTCCCTGATATCAAATGTTGTACTATTTGTGTATAACCTGCACACATCTTCCTGAATATTTTAAATCATCTCCAGATTACTGATAATACCTAATGTAATATAATTGCTATGCAAATAGTTGTTACACTGTATTGTTTGGGGAATAATGACAAGAAGAAAAAAGGTCTGAATGTGTTCAATACAGACTCAATTTTTTTCTTAAATATTTTTGATCTACAGTTGATTGAATCTGTGGATGTGGAACCCACAGATTTGGAAGGCCAACTATACATCCATCTCGGGGTTGCTGGGAGGATTAAAAGAGCTAAAGTGTACTAGGCCTTGGCATATGGGCTGGGACCTAGTGCTTCATCTGTATAAGTTCTTTTATTATTTAACATTAAATACAGCTTGTCAATGACACCTGGGGGGCTATTCAGACTATCAGCTTGACACTGGTTTTATGTGCAAAGCACAGAGGCTAGGTAATAATTCTCTGCTTTATTTTGAAATCTAAACTCATAACAAAATGATTCTTTTTCTGGTGGGTGTATTAAAATTTTTTTTCAATTTGGAAGTGACACACATATAGGAGAATGTCAAAACACCCAAATGTGCAGTGTAATGTATGATTATATAGCAAATATACTTAAAATATTGGTTGCTTCCCCCAAAGCTCCCACTGTGTTCCTTTCTGATGCGAACCCTTTCTCTCTCTATAGGAAATCACCACCCTTATTCTTATGGTGGTCCTACATTTTTGTTATAGTTTTCTCAACTGTAAAGTATGGTTTCTTCTGTTTTTCAATTTTATATCAATATAAATATACCAAATGCACCAAATGCATTCTTTTGTGCCTTTTGTTCCATACTGGGTATATAAGATTCATTTAAAAAAAAAAAAAAAAAAGCTTTTTTTTCATATACATACATTAGCACACCAGAATTCTTGCAATTTATTCAGGCTTTTAATGTTTACAGACCGTTTTACTGTTGATGGCTATTGTGTTTATTTTCAGGTTGAAAATTATCAAAATTCTGCTTAGACCATTCTTGTCTATGTCTCCTAATACACAAATGCTTCATTTCTCTAGGGATTTACCCAGAAATGAGATTGCTGTATGTGCAGCTACAATTTTACTGGATAATGCAAACTGGTTTCCAAAGTAAGCACACTAATTTCTATGCCCACCAACAGTGTATAAGAGATCTCCACATCTCAGCCTATGTTTAATGCCAGATTTTTTATTTTGCCAGTCTATTATATGTACCGGGATGTCATTATGATTTTGTTTGGATTTCCTGATTATTAATGATGTCGAGCATCTTTACGTATTCTTACTTGTTGTTCAGATTTTCTTCGATGAAGTGTTTACTCAAATCCTTTGCTCGTTTTTTAATTGGGTTATCTTTTTCTAATTGGTCCACAGGTGGAAAATCTTTGTTGGTTATGGGTTGCAAATATTATCTCATTCCATAGTTTGCATTTTTACACTCTTTCCAGGGTCTTTTCATGAGTTTACTTCAGTTGAATGTAGTTATCTTTTTGTAGGTCTTTTATGTTATTGTTTCAGGTTCACTGAGGGTACAAAGAATGAAGTTAACACTGCTTGCATTTGTTAGGTAAAGTCCCTCTTATAGTTGTCCTGCCCCCAAGAGACTTTACATCTTTTGTATTAATCTGGATCAAGTTGAGCTACATTCTTATTAGTGAAGTATCACAGAAAGGAGAAGCAAGAATCTTTCTATGTATCTTAAAACCCTGTCCAATGTCATTAAAATATTTATAACCACATAAACACCTTAAAAATTTTTTTTTCACATTAAGTTTATAACCAACTTGAAGTTGACTTTTGTGTATAGTGTAAGGAGAAAGTCCAGTTTTTTTCTTTTCCTGGCTTTGCTTCAGCCAGTTCGGAGGTTATTTTGCTGTGAACTCATCTGCAGTGTGTACACAGGACCTATGAAAACATGCCTGTCGCATAGAAGATTTTATGAACAAAAATTCTTTGATACAGTTCCTGGCCATCATCATGAATTTTTTATATAGTTGAGAAATCAACTGACCAAGAACCCTAAGAAGCAGGTTGACAGTCCAGATGGTCCGAGATTCTTTATGTCTGACATGAGACTTCAAAATGATGGTGTTTAATAGTGTTGATCTGCCTGATTCTTAAATTCCTAAAAAAAAAAAATGCAAGCTGCCTTGTGGTTGATTTTGAGGAGAGATATCTGAGCAAGGTGAGCAGCCGTTAAATGCAGCTTTGGAATAATTGGCCTGCCTCCATTGTTCAGTTTATAATAGCTGCAACAGCTCATACTGCTAAAATAGATCCAATTATGGAGGGAAATATTGAAGAAACAGCAAGCACTTCCTCAGCCAGCATACCTTGCCTGGAAAGTAAGCAAGGGGTATTTATTTTTTCTTTTAGTTTATGACTATAAATAAATAAAAGGTCCATTAAAATAGAGAAACCCAGAAATAAAAATAGAAAAGAAAACCCTCCCTTTAGCACAGGTTCACACAAGACTGAAAACCACAAAAGATAAAATACAATGGAAGAAGGTAATGGAAGCTGTAAAAAGTAAGAGGAGGCTTAATTTGTTTTATTAATCCTAGAACTTCAATACAAGATTGATCACAGTATAAATTTATTTCAGAAAAAAATTATAGTACTCATGTCTATACGTATGTCTAGTACAAACACATCACATTTTAAATAAAAATAAATAATAAGTAGGTTATATGTACATTTCATCTCATGGTAAACGTCTGAAATAAAAGATAGAAATGTAGTACCTTTGAGCATTACCATGTTTTATAAATTTATCATTTCCAAGTAAAGCAAGTTTCTTCTTCCTGTTTTGATTGATTTTAGTATTTCCTTTCTGAATCACTTCTAATAGTATTTCTCAATAGTTCAATTTCCATTTTAGGAAATGTCCTTGATTCTTTCAATTGTTCATTCCTGTTCAGCTTTAAGGTAGCTCCATCTTAGGGTTTTTTTGTTTGTTTGTTTGTTTGAAACAAAGTCCCACTCCCTCACCTGGATAGAGTACCATGGCATCATAGCTTAGAGCAACCTCAAATTCTTGGGCTCAAGAGATCCCAACTTGCTTCAGATTCCCAAGTAGCTAGGACTACAAGCACCAGCCATGATGCCCACCTGGTTTTTCTATTTTTTTATAGAGATGGGGTCTCATTCTTGCTCAGGCAATCCACCTGCCTCAGCCTCCCAGAGTGCTGGGATTACAGGCATGAGCCACCACGCTCGGTCTTAGGATATTTTATTTAATAATAAATTGTCTGGAGACTGGGGAAATGTTTTCTTATAGAAACTGTGTCATCCATGGTTATTAAGTCTTCAGGCCAGTTTATACACATAACAAAAGCCTATTTCTCACAAATGTTGATGAAGTTAAGCTCTAATAATACCTGAGAGTCTCTGTTTACCATTTCTTACAATCTGAGGGTGGCAGAAAATTTAGAGACTGAAGTTGAAATGTCAGGAATGCAAATTTTTCAGGCTGCAGTGGGACTTGGACCTCCTCTTTTTCTGTCACCTCTACTCTCTGAGAACCAGTGGCAAGACCTCCTCCAACCTGGAGACTATTAATAGCATCTGTAGGCCAGCGTAGGAGTCCATCAGAGGGATAGTGGTGGAACTGGTAGGAAATGAGAAAAATGAGGCAGTGTCTTGGGTAGACCTTCAGAGGAAGAGATTCAGGGATTCAGAGTAAAGCTTCTGATTCATGGCTTTCTTTTAGACTAGATCAATATTAGATTTAGATCAGTTTGTAATTTCCTTCTGATATTGCTCTCAAGTATGAATCTATCAGTCTCTCTTCTCCTTGCCCCTACCTGTTGCCAAGATGGTCTTCTGCTCTGACCAAATATCAAATATGGTCAAGGTCAGTCTACCTGCATAGACCTGAGATCTTCCTTTGGCACTCAAGGAAGAACACAAGCCCTTTGGGGACTTCTAAACCATCTGACTACTGTGGATAATTGCAAAACATGTGGGTAGTGACAAAGTGACTCCTTTCTTTTTATTTGTCCTCTATTTATACTCCTCAGAATATGTAAGGAAAAGATCAGGTTTGCACATATGTGTTAACAGAGAGTCTTATACCAAAAAGGGAGAATAAGAGCTCTCACATCTCAGGGACCAGTTGCCATGGCTCACACCTGTAATCCTAGCACTTGGGAGGCAGAAACGGATGGACTGCCTGAGTTCACAGGTTCGAGACCAGCCTGAGCCAGAGCAAGACACCGTCTCTAAAAAATAGCTGGGCATTGTGGTGGGTGTCTATAGTCCCAGCTACGTGGGAAGCTGAGGCAAGAGGATCTCTTAAGCCCAAGAGTTAGAGGTTGCTGTGAGCTAAGATGCCACGGCACTCTACCAAGGGTAACAAGGTGAGACTCTGTCTTAAAAAAAAGAGCGAGACAGAGAGAGAAAGTCTTCACATCTTATGGGGTATGCAACAAAAACTTCCTGAAGCTCTTTTTCAGTGAAAAAGCTAATAATTATCCTCTTATTAGAATATATGAGGGCTGCATTGTGGGGGAAAGGAGATCATTTCTTTTTCCCTTTGTGAGCCTTTTAAAGTTTTGCCAAACAAAGGAAGCAGCAACTTTCACAAAGCCAACTACCACTTGGCAGGTTTAATCTGAGAATTAACACACCAGTATGTATTCAGCAAATCCTATTAACAGAGGTTGTCAAATTGTGGGTCCATTAAGTTAATTACACTTGACATCTTCAACAAGTATGCACAGATGGCAATTTGCAGTCAATGGTAATCTCAGATCAAACTATTTTAGCATCAGAATCTGACTCTGACTTATTATGAATTAATCTTCTCAGTTTGAGGTTTTCTTCTGTGTAGAAATATTTGCTCCTGAGTTATTTGAACACTAAGAAACTCTGAAAACTGAAGAGCAATTTTTGCAGTCAACAAAACAACAAAAGCAGGCTAATTTTTGCCATAGAAGGTATTGTTTTAGGGATAAAGTTCATAATGTGGGAAAAATGATAATATAAATGATGTTGTCAAGTCGTATTTTTCATGTCATTACTCTTTGTTTTATGTAATAGCAGAAATAAAATGAAACTAATGGTTTCCGAGGGCCATTCTCATGGGAGTTAGGAATTCTGGTTTCTATCACTTCTGAGTACATCGGTTTTTTGTTTACTGGAAAATAGAAAAACCAATGGACCATTTCAAGGGGGGAGGGGTATTGTGAAAGAAAGACTGGGAATAGAATAAGAGGGAATGAACAAAAATAGAAGGAACAAAGAGGTTAACATCTGTTTAACTTGGGTTTAAATTATGGCTCTCCACCCACTAGCCCATGATGGTGGGTACTTAAATGCCACAAACCTTAATTTCTTCATCTGTAAGTGAGGGATATGGCTACTCTTAGAATTAGGTAAAGCAATCTCTGTACCTTAACACTTTTGCTGGCACTTAGTAGGTGCTTCACAATGCAAGTTCCTTCCTCCCATTTCCAAATCTCCCCCTTTCCACCTGAATACAGATAACAGGCTTAGGATACTTTATTTTACTTTTTAATAAGAAAATATTTATTTCATGTTTACTATTTACTGGGCACCATCCTAAACATTTTATAAATATGAACTCACTTGTTTCTTATAACACCCTGTGAAAAGAAGTATAGGGTATCCCAAAAGTCACCCCTAAAGTGACTTTAGGGAAAATGGGAATTCGTAGCTAAATACAGTTACCTTTATTTACAAAATATTCATTATAAAATTTCACAAGATATGTATAAGATATTCTCTGTTTGTTGGCCACTTTGCAATCCTCATTGATAAAGGAATTTAATGGGCATTTCATAAGACTTGTCACTCAAAGGCACAGACATGACACCATAGTCACGACTGTCTCTGGGCTGGAAAATTCCCCAACATCTAACCAATTCTAAGAATATATTTTCACTAGAAAGAAAACTAGTATTCATGTTATTCCTGAATAATACTAGGAATTGTAGGAGTAGGCTTTTGAAGAAATAATGTTTTTTCTAGTTAACTTGGTTTGTTTGCCCGCGTGCTTTGTTTCATGTGGCAAAGGGCTACGCAGACTTTACAAGCATATCTTTAAAAGAAGAGTGGCCAAATTTCAGGCTTGCACGTTTCTGTGGGTTCAATCATGAAACAGAGCACAGCTATTTTAAGAAATGATTAAGGGGAGCTTTTTTTAAGACTATTTTTTTCTTCCTTTTGTCAATTGTTCTCTGATAAGTGAATTCATTTCCAAGTACATGAGGCTGAAAGAGATTCCAAGAGGCCCATGAATATCCTCTTCCAGACTCTCATCTCAACAAGGGGGACAGTGTAGTCATCCAGATGAGAAAGCCCTTTTCAGAGGTAGCAGCCACAAGCCTGCTGGTAGCACTGGGAGCTCAGACAAAGTCTGATGCTGGCAGAGATAGACCATGGACCAAGATTTTAAGCAGATAAAACCCCTAATCTGTTTCTCACCTCTAAGGACAGTTAAAAGATTGTAAAGCATGCCCACTTAGGAGAAAAACTTATTTCCATTCAAGCTGGGGGGAAGGGTAATGAAGGAGGGAGGTGGGGAGCTTTCACTGAATGTGCATTGGTGGGGGTGTTTGGCACACCTTTTATGTGTGGGGCATAACCACAAGAGGCACTCTACCTAACAAAATCAAATATTTTGACCTGGTTGGTTGTGCCCTCACATTAACCTGAATAAATTTATTTTAAAAAACAAAAAAGCAGAATTTAAAGATGCTGATTTAATCTGATTAGAAAATAAATGTAAAACTGATGAAATCAAAGGGGAAAAGGAATCCAACGTCTCTTACTAAAAATAAATAAATAAATAAAATTGGGGGGAAAAAAAGAATAGTCAAAAGAAACCCAATCCACTTTGTTTTTTTTTGTTTGTTTGTTTGTTTTTTGAGACAGAAAACTCCACATTTGAAAAGTTTAACCTTGTTTCTTTCTTTCCATTTTAGCTGTCCAGCATTTCCCAAAGAGTAGTCTGTAGGATGTTAAAAGGTATTGCCCAATAAAAATGTCCATGGTCAAGTACATTTGAGAAACAACGGACAATGGGTTTAAAGAAAGCACAGCTTTCTCATGGGAAAGGGCTTCAGATCCTATAACACACTGAAGGATATGGTGACTCTCTAAGTGAGAAATAGTCTCCCATAGTTATGCAAACTTTTAACTTCTTTTTCTTTTCAGGAAATAACTTTGTGGGGTTAAGTGCCCCAAGGAATATATTTTGGAAAATCTTATAATCATTTTGGGAAATTTTAGTTTAAAAATCTCATAACTGCTTCTCAAGTTGCTCATTTTGTATTCATATTTTAAAATGCTTGGTTCATACATTTCATAGGTATATTCCTGTATTTAACAGCACTGTGATAAATATCCAAGAAATTCAATTAACTGTGAGTTCTGACTCTTGACTAACTCAGCATTTAGGAATGTACCATTTTGTGTTCTCAAAGGCAACACACTTTTAGAGTTTCTGGAAATTTTAAAACAAGGTTTCCAATGGATAATAGGGAGGATTAGCCCCGTTTTAAGGCTTTGAGTCAAACACCCCCTTAGACAGCAAATTACTTAATTCTTACTAACGTTCCATCACGATGGTGGGAATAAATGCCCAAGTCACTTGCTCTATCAGAGTCGCAGCACTTTCTGTCTGATGAAGTGTTCTGTGATCTGCAGCTTCTGATAATTCCTATCAACCACTAGCAGCCAACCTTGATGCCCTGCTGAAGGGAGAGTTAAGCAGCTTTAACTTGAAAAGGATCAGAAACAATTACACAATTGAATGAGGTAACTGACACAGCAAGGAATGTGTGTGAGAAGTGAAATATCAGGAAGGTGCATTAATCAACCCACAAGGTGAGCCAGACTCTCTGAACCCATGCGATAAAACAGGAATATAATTGTAAACAAATAAAAAAAACCTCAGCTAGCATACAGTAATTACTTAGCTAATTTCTGTGCTATAGCTTCATAATCCTTTAAGTGAGGGTGATACCAACATTGAGCAGGCCTCTTAGAAAAATTAAGGGTAATGTATGAAAGCACCTAGCATGGTACTTAGCACATAGTAGGAACTCAATGCACTGTATTGCTTTATTATTGTTTCAGATTCATTTGAGGGCACAAAGAATTAGGTTACAGTGTGTGCACTTGTTAGGTAGAGTCCCTCTTATAATTGTGTCCCACTCCAAGAGGCGTGACATACACCCTAACACTGTGTCCATTAAGTGGGAGCACACCCACCCCCCCTCGTCCACTCTCCTGGCTCCCTCATCCCCTGCCCCCCACTTTGAATTGATTTGAGTTTCTCTCTTATGTGGGCATGTATTAGATCGTCTACTGGCTTCAAATTAGGATTGAGTACATTAGATTTTTGCTTCTCCCGTCTTGTGACACTTTACTAAGAAGAATGTGATTCAGCTCCATCCAGGTTAACACAAAGATGTAAAGTCTCCATCTTTTTAATGGATAAATAGTATTCGTGGTATAACCCAGGAATACATTGTATTCTTATTATCATTAGAACCCAGAAGAAAGATGTGTAGCAGATATCCTGTCAAAAGTCTAGTAATTTGTCCAGGCACAGTGGCTAACATGTGGAGTCCCATCACTTTGGGAGGCTGAGGCAGGAGAACTGCTTGAGACCAGCCTGGGCAACATAGTGAGACTTGTCTCTTAAAAAATAAGAAAAATTATCTAGGGATGGCGGTGTCTATCTGTAGTCTACTTGGGGTGGGAAGTGCTGAGGCCAGAGGATTGAACCTGGGAGTTCCATGCTGCACTGAGCTACAATCAGACCCTTGCACTCCATCCAGGGCAACAGAATGAGACACTGTCTGTAAAAAAAAAAAAAAAAAAAAAAAAAAAAATATATATATATATATATATAACATCTAGCAAATTGCTAAAACTGCCAACAATCTCATCACTTCCTCAGGATGTTACTAAACAGCAAACACTAGGAACTCATCAATGAAAACAGACATCTTCAAAGAAGAGGAACGGAGGCTGGGGGGAAGTGAATTGCAGATAAAATTTTAATTCAAAACTCAGATTATTTTTTAGGATGGTCTCAAAGTATTGCTATCCTATTGTGCTGTGCTCCTAAGGGCTGACAACCATTGTGAAAGTTTCCTAAAACATGGATTGAAAATATGGCAGAGAGAGATCCATCATGTAATAAAACTAAAGCACACATGTGCAGATCTGTCCCTGAATTGCAAATTGTATATTGCAAATTACCCATGAACGAATCAGTGTGAAAAAAATCTCAGCTCAGGGCATCAAGCTAAGGATCTTGGATCCAGATGCCTAAAGAAGAATGACATTGAAATAAATTCTGGGAAGTGCCAACGGGTTAACTGGTCTTTCTTTTGATATAGCCCTGCCCTTAATCTCCCTTTCTCGTAAATGTGGCCTTAGATTCTGTCCCCCACCTAGAGCACATTCAGCTGCTTTGGGAGAAACTCTTCTTTTCTGCCACCATGGAGCTTCTTGTATGTTTCTCACCCTTAAGGCAGATGGGGTATTGAGTTGAAAAAAAAAAAAAGAGAGACAGAAAGCAGAAAGAGAAAAGATTATATTCTTCACACTAAATTCCAATTTCTATCCTCAGGGTTTCTCTTTCTGTACAAAAGCCTAAGTGTTTTGCTGGTTTCGGGAAAGGATCATTTCCCCGCAGTGAACATTGGTACTAATCCCCGGCTGTTCGGGTTATTCACCATCTACTTGTTGGACAACACGTTCCTGTGACTGTAAAATAGTCTGTCCCCTTGAGACACCAGTCGTCTCCAAAGCGGAAGGCTTGACCTTCGTTTCAGCAGGGGACTAGAAGGAATGTCATTTTCTTGTGGTCTTTTAAACAATGTGACATCTTGTTCTGCACTGGCCTCCGGCTTCAGCCCATCCCGCCTTCCTTTAAATCTCCCTTTCTTGAAGATTCTGCCTTAGACTCTTTTCTTTCTCAAATGGGTGGTGAATAATGATGCCGAAATATTGGCAGGTTCCTTCTGGAAATAATTTATTGGTTCCTAACCCAAAGACCCCATATGATGAGGAAGCACCTCTCTGTACAGTTAGCAGGCCCTGCAGGACGATCGTCCCTCTCTGGAAAGGCAGCCACTCCTAGTTGGGAAGGAACTAAGAAGAACAGAGCTGAGGTTAGAATGGCTGGAACAAAAAGCACATATGATTTCTGAGTTACTGAACACACACTGCTTGATGAATTATATTCTCGTGTTAGGAGGCTGTGTCTCAGAATGCCTCAGCAGGTAACAGCCACCCTTAGCTTCGGGTTGACTAGTTTTTAACACCCATGAATGGGTTCAGTGGGCCTGTGGAAAGGAATCAGGAAAAGCTTGTCTCTGACCACACTTAGCTAAGTGAACCCCAGCACTGTATGTTGAGACACCCAGGGCCTTTCCCAGAACAGCTGTTCTCTGTGAATGAATAGGAATTCAGCTGTCATCGGGTCAGAAAGAGCAACGTTAATCCCTTTCTAGAAAGTATGCTTCTTTAATGGTGTTCTCCATGCTGGTGATGGTATTGATCTGCCTCTGGGTTTTACTAGGACAGGAAAGTGTCCTGAGGGAAGTCAGGGTAGAGGGGTGGGTCACACTCAAAGGCCGCCTCTACTCAAGAGTGTCTTTGCTAAGCGATGAGAGCTCAGAGTCACTTCTTGATCTCCAGGCCTGAATCTCAGAAAAAGCCTGTGCCTATTGGTCAGGGTCTAGATGCTGCAATGGAAATTCACTCCGACATGTTGAAGTAGAAAAAGAACATGTTGAAAAGACACTGGGTAACTCCCCACACTGGCCAGCAAGGCTGGAGATCAAGTTCCTGGAATGCGTGTGACCTCCTCCTCTGCTGGTAACCAACCCTGGGCACACCTCCCCTGTGAGGACAGTGTTAAAAGCCTTTTCTCATGGGCTGTGGTCCAGCCTGAAAAGGCACACATAGAACTGTGTTCTGGGGTCAGAGTCAAGATCCTTGCCTACCTGTTGCTTAACACTGAAGTCCCCAACCTCTGGGCCTCCGACCAGCACCAGTCCACAGCCTGCAGAAACCAGGCCACAGGGCAGGAGGTGAGTGGCGGGCAAACCAGGGAAGCTTCACCTGTGTTTACAGCCACTCCCCATCCCTGCATCACTGTCTGAGCTCTGCCTCCTGGGCTCCTCAGTAGCCGCATTAGATTCTCAAAGGAGCAGGAACCCTGCTGAAAACTGCATATGTGAGGAGTCTAGATTGGGCATTCCTTATGAGAATTTAATGCCCCCCTACCCCACCATCCATGGAAAAATTACCTTCCATGAAAACAGTCCCTGGTGTCAAAAAGTCTGGGGACTGCTACCTTAATGCATCATAAGTGCCTAAAACAGTGGTAGGCACATAGTAGGTGCTCAGAAAGTTGTGGAGTGTTTTATTTATTTATTTATTTTTTTTGAGTCAGAGTCTCTGTCACGCTCAGTAGAGTGCTGTAACATCACAGCTCACAGCAACATCAAACTCTTGGGCTCAAGTGATTCTCTTGCCTCAGCCTCCTGAGTAACTGGTACTATAGGCCCCCAGCTATTTTTAGAGATGGAGTCTCACTCTAGCTCAGGTTGGTCTCAAACTCCTGAGCTCAAGCAATCCACCTGCCTCGGCCTCCCAGAGTGCTGGAATTACAGACGTGAGCCACTGTGAACAACCCTCAGTTGAGGTTTCTATAGAAGGTAACCTTGGTATGGGAAGTATAGCCACTGTGGATACTCTAGCAGGGGTGTCCAACCTGCAGCTGTGGGCTGCATACAGATTATTTAACATTCTGCCTAAATTCAGACTGTTTTGCATATCTGTGGTGTCAGATATCATGAAAAGTATAAAAGTATGCACAAACTTTTTTTTTTTCTCATTCCCTATCATTAGTGTTTGCGTATTTAACATATGGTCCAAGACAACTCTTATTTTACCAATGTGCAGCAGAAAAGAAAAAAAAAGGGTGGACACCCCTGCTAGGGGTTACTCCAATGGGCCCTAATGTTTCCAAATGTGATAGCAGTTGGCTGAAAAATTGGTGTGTTCCAACAACACATGAGATGCCCACTCCAGCCAGATCTCCTGCAGAATGGACCCAGTGAACAGTAGAATTGTAGTGTGCTATTAGAAAGTAGATAAAAGAGAAAAGCTGGCAAAAAAGAGAGAGAGAGAGATAAAAACAGTAAAGGAATGAATGGCACCCTTCTGTGCCAACTAGCTGACAATGCAGCTTTAAAATTCTAAGCTCTCATCTGAGGAAAGCAGAGTAGGTTATGAGATTTGTAACAACTCTATGCCCCTTCAGCCATTTGGCCTTTGGGCTCATGCACAATGTTATGGCCCACTTTTTGTTCCCACAGGGCAGCAGAAGAAACATCTCTGATTATGGCATATTCTCATTTAAGGAGAGGGCTCCGCTGATCATTGCATGTGGCTACCCCATCTGTCTCTTCAGCTTGTGTATCTGCCTAAATTCAGAGACATAACTCACAGTTTTACTTGTCAAAGTGGTATGGCTTTGATGCTCTGTGCTAACTCATCGAATTGAAGGGATTAAAGAGACAACTTTTCCAAACAAGAAAAGCCTCTTATGTTGAATGCATCTTGAAAATTTGCATATTTTCATTTTATTGCTTTATAAATTATTACTGGGAAGTTAAAATCTTTGCAGTCTACAAACAATATGATGAAGTGCGATTTTTTTTTCTCTAATGGATTTGTTTTTAAAGAAACAAAGCTTGTATTCAAATGTTTCAAAGATGTTTTCTGTGAGCTGGTGTTATATAGAAATTTTTCATTAAATATCTGCTGAATACATAGGTCTATGACTTTTTTTTTTAGTTGATTGAAAGTTCATTTTGGAAGGATGGAATGAATTATCACACAATGATTTCATTGCGCTATATCTTTGTAAGAGTTCAGTGTTATTAGGCATCGAGTCACCATTTGTTCTACAAATTGACAGGCCAGCAATCATTATTTTTTTATATATATGCTTGAGTCAATCTTGGATCTCATCATGTTTTTGGTGGTAAAGGAGATTGGACGTGGTGAAGCCTTATTATTTTTCCCAGCACAGAATATTATGCCACAAAATAAATCATGTGCGGGGCTGTCACAATGGCCCCAACAGTTATGACAGGAAAAAAGAATAGTTACAGCCACCCTTCAGTGCACAGTGAAATAGTGAACAATTTGTTAAATATCCCTGGAGTTGATTAAACTGGCATATGATCAGTTTGGTGGCTGGCAGGCCTCCGTGGGAGCCCATCAGAATTCACCAAAAATGAAATAGATGAATCCTGAAAAACAGTGCTAGATTTATGAGGGGAAGCAAACACCTCAGTGAACCAAGAATAATCTTGGTGGGCATTCTTTACGAGAGATTAGGAAAGGGAGGGCTGTATCGTTGTACCATGTTCACGGGTTTTGAAAGTTTCTTCTGTGGCATTTTAAGCCATTACTGGAAAGGAATTAAATTAGCCAGGTTTATCCCATACCACGTGAGAGAATCATTCTGCACATTGCAGCCATTATTAATTTTGTTCCAGAAGCAGCCTTGCATGAAACATGAGAGTGATTTTTCTTTTCTTTTTGCATTTAAACTACAGATAAACACCGCAGATTGCTACAGATGAATGGTACTGAAAGGCTGAAGACTGTTCAACATTTCCTTTTCAAGCCAGATATGCAATTGTCAAAGATGTCCGAACAATCGGGGATGGCTGTTCATTAGTTCAGTGCTGTCAAGCTGAGTTACTACTCCACATCTCTGATACTGATCCTGTTTTTGCAGTCATGATTGAGTTGTTGAAGAAAAAAAGCATTCTACAGCACTTTGCCCGACCATATCCAAGCCAGAACCAACTTGAAATACCATTGGCTTACTCAGCAGCATCAAAACCCACAAAGCAAAGAGGTTAGATCCAGCCAGAGACTTTTCTGCAGCAGTAAATGGATTTGCCCTCTTTAGAGCAGAGAGCACCGTTCCAAAACAATTATTCTTACTGGAACAGACTAAGGAATTTACTTCAAATGAGACTATTGCTTGTCCCATGAAAGCTGTGTCAGAATAAATATTGAGCTACCCTTCAGAGGCATAATTTGTTCATTCTCCCATGAAACATTTGTGACCCATGACCTGTGTATAGCAGACTTTGTTTAAATGGAGGTAAAAATTCTTTCACTCTAGCAAAACTGAGAGAGCTCAGGTAGGGTGAAAACACTTTAACATTCAGTCCTTTGCAAAAGGGTCGTCTTCATATGCCAGATGTCCGGAAGTAATATCCCCATGTTACTTGTTGACAATAAATCATATTAAGGGAAAAATTCCAAGTGACAGATGTCACCAGTGAATGTCCACAGCGGTTTAATGAAGATGTGGCTTTGAAATATGTCACTGTAGGGTAACTCTTTAAATGCAAGGCCAGCACCATTATAATTGGACAAGATGTGATGCTTTTCACAAATTTGGGGGGAGAGGCACTGTGAATTCCTCATACGGAAAAACACGTACCTCATCTTTCTTGGTGTCCATCCCTCTCTGAACCTGAGATAGGAATTGAACATAATATCCAGGAGGCGCTTGATAATGAGAGAGATGATGGCCTGCTGCTTTTTCATAGGATTATCTGGCTGAGGCAAAAATTAGGGTGACTGGCGTATGCCACAAGGATTAGAAATAAAACTAGGATGTGTTATCAAGAACCAAACTTTCAATACAAAAATTAAAAATTCATTCTTTTCATCTTCCTAGTAGGTCCAAAATATCACCCTTGACATTCTAAGCGGTACAAAGTCACTCTCTGATAATTTACATTTCCTGGTGTGGTTTAGGCTGCGAATGGAGGCAGCTCTTTCTCTGTACTGAAATTTAAGGTCTACTGACCATGGACTTTCAGATAGTGGAAAATCTTAACATGAAATGAAAGCCCTTTCATTTCAAATGAAAGCCCTTGATATGAAATGGAGCCCTTTCACAGGATTTACTTCGTTGGGCTGAGTTAGTCAGTAGGAGCCTAAAGATACTAAAAATGACCTTGGGAGCATTTATGTGGGTTGCTCCCAACAATACCACCACTGTGTATGTTTAAAGTAACCATTGAGTGTATTTAAGCCTTATATCTTATTCCCGTGTTCATTAACTGTTTGGAATTGTCAAAACATTTTATTTTTGGTCCCAGAGACCCTCCCTTATTCTAAGCCAAACTGTGAACTGGGATGTCCATCTGTTGGCATCACACTGTGGCCAGTTAGTCCCAGAAAGTAATGCTCCTGTTGAAGACATGTCACTCAATACTTCGGACTTCACCAATTTCCTGCCCACACTATAAAGAAGTCATTTAGAAACATGTCCAATCTTTTTTCTTTTGATGTGCCCTGTCTGGTTAACACAGGTATTCCTGTCTTTTGGCATAAATTACTTTTTCTTCTTGGTGTTTCAAATGCTTTTTAAGCATTTAACATATTAAGCTGAGTGCTATAGGCAAGCCCAATCTTTCACTGGTATTTAGGGACCATACTGGGACAAACAGTACTGGAAATAACTCCTTTTCGAAGCTATATTTTTTCATACAGTATCTGATTAAATCAGTGCTTCCAATTTATGATGGCATATTGGTAACAAAAGCAGTCAATTTTTCCCAAGGTTACTTCATCTTCCAGTAAAGTCTCCAGAACACAATGAGAATACATTTATCATGAGAGGATTATAAAGGTTCACTCTGACATTTCAAGGGAGACTGACTATATGGATTCTTTACATCAGATACTGAAGATGTGTGCATATATATCAGTTTTAGCTAAGGAGCTACAAGGGCTTACTGTCTTTCCTATCTCTGCATTAGACTATTGATTCTTACAGTGATAAGAAAATATCTACTTTTTAGGTTAAATCTTGTTCATAATATACTGTAAATAAACAGAATTTTTAAAGCTTTAAGTTTATTAACAACTGGGAAAAGCAACACTATTTACAGTTTTTATTATGTAAAATTTCAAATAGTCGTCTCGGCACGCATAGCACAGTGGTTACGGCGCCAGCCACATACACCAAGGGTGGCAGGCTCGAACCCAGCCCGGGCCAGCAAAACAACTGCAACAAAAAAATAGCCTGGCATAGTGATGGGCACCTGTGTCCCACCTAATTGGGAGGTTGAGGCAAGAGAATCGCTTAAGCTCAAGAGTTTGAGGTTGCTGTGAACTGTGACGCCACGGCACTCTACCGAGGGTGACATAATAAGACTCTGTCTCAAAAAAAAAAAAAAAGGAAAATTTTCAAATATTCTAAAGTAGATAGTGTAGTGTAATAAGCCTATGTTTACCTGACTTCAGAAACGTCAATGTTTCGCTAATCACGCTTCTTCATTCCTCCTACCTTTTTTTTTGTTGTTGTTATTTTAAAGCAAATCTCAGACATTGTGTTATTTCACACTTAACACATTTTTATATATTTCTAACTAATAAAGTCTGTCCCCCGTTCTTAAAGAAACATAACTACCATGCCTTTAGCACAAGTAATAAAATTAGCCATAATTTCTATGACTTTATTTAAACCCAAATAATATTTGAATTTATCAGATTGAAAAAGTCTTTATAATTGCTCTTCTTTTGTTTTTTAGACAGAATCTCACTCTGCCAACCTGGGGTTGAGTGCAATGGTGTCATCACAGCTCACAGCAACCTCCTGTTGGGCTCAAGCAATTCTCCTGCCTTAGCTTCTCATGTAGCTGGGACTACAGGCACCCACCACAATACCTGGCTAGTTTTTCTATTTATAGTAGAGACTCACTATCTATAGTACTCTTGCTTTTGCTCAGGCTGTTTGGAACTCCTGAACTCAAGCAATCCTCCCACCTTAGCCTCCAGAGTGAGCCACCTTGCCCAGCCTTGGCAGTGTTTTGAAATAAGCTCTTTTTGGAAACAAGCTCTTTTACAAGATCTTTGGAAAGCTCCAAGATGCACTTTCATTTGCTCTACGCAGCAGAATTGCACAGCTGCAATGTGGCATCATCCATTTAAAGCTCTGGTGGGCCTTATATGTAAGGTCCTGTGGGTCCAAGTAAGCTACATGTAAGATCTGCAGTGATTTTTAATGACCTAACAACACAGAACTACCTAGAACCCTGCTATTGAGTTAATAAATCCTAATTAATTACATCTGAATTTTCAAATTCCCATTATTTGTGTGGCAAATAAATAATAAATAGTATACATGTATTCCTACTTAACCCATTACTTAACCCAGTCTTGGGAGCAAATGATTTCTTTGCAAGAGAATATATTTAGAGACAGAAAAAGGGTTTGCTTGAGGTGATGGGAAATATCCTTTAGGCAGAAATTCAAATGGGTCATATTTATTTCCCAACTAAGCCCAGGCATTTTTATTAACTTCTTTTTACCTCTCCGTGAAGAAGACATTCAGAAAAAGTAATAGTAGCAGCTGCCGTTCCTTGAATGCTTACTGGGTGCCAATCACGGTAACAGTTCTAAGGCTCTGAGAGATGATGTAATTTGTTTGAGATCACACAGGCAGCACCTGTCAAATCTGCCTGAAAAAGATGTCACTTTTAACATGACTCCACATTGCTTTCCTGCTAGAAAGTCCTAAGAAATGCCACCACTTTTGCAGTCTCTCCATTGCAGATTTGTGCATTAGCCCTTGGAAACAGCACGAATGCCCAAGCCAAAAGCTTGCCTCCAAAGGGATAAGCTTCAGGAATTGCAGATCGCCCAAAACAGAACTCTTCACCATACAGAATTATAGATTATAGAGACAGGGCTCCTTACAATGACATAGTAATGACAGTACCAGAAAGACACCAAACCAGCACATGGTTAGAGAATGCTAATTGAAGATTTACCATAGAAGTAGGAACCGGGCAGTGATTTTCAACAGATGTGCCATGAGAGGATCTTGGGCATGCCACAAAAATTTCTGAAGAATGTTTAAATTATTTTCAAAAGAAGTTCCAATCACAGTATATATATATATTTTATTTTACTCTCATCTTTGATCAACATAATTTAAGTGTGCCATGGAAGTTAAACTATAGGTTCAAGTGTGTCTGAGATTTTAAAAAAAGCTGGAAAACAGGAGAACGGGGGAGGGGGGCTGGGGGGAAGTCGATACAGTGAGTGTGACTCTGGTTATGTTGTTCTTAGCCAAAGTTTTCATCGAGAGAGAACAGATGGGTGGATAATCCCACAGCCAGCCTGGACTTTTACTGTGCATCATTTATAATTTGCTGCCTTTATTTGTGCATAAAACAATTAGGTTTAGTTATTCTCAGCCAAAACTTATTTCCTTCTATACATTTTCAAAGTTGAAGACTCTCTCCAGCTATTACAAAATGCAGCTACCTGAACCAGGTAAACCCAACTGATAGGTGTAATTGTATGAGCTGAGAATCACCCCTAAGAAAAAGCTCTCAAGTAGGAATAACGTGTGAAAGAACCAACTTCACAGCTGCCATTAGAACACACACAAGCTGTAGCAGACTGCATATTCTCAGCAACAACAAACTACATAGCCATTGAAAACCACGTGATTCATATAAACCTTCCCTACCTGACTCCATACAGCAAAGGCCATCCTCACTATGGAATGACTGGCATGTTAAAACCAATGTTTAAATACATTTCTGCTGTGTAAATATGGTCTCCCTCCAAAAATCTAAACACTCCTGACAAAGCAAAAATCCAATAGATCGCCATAGGTGACATAAAGCAAATAATTCAAATGAGCTTTTTTTGTTTTTGTTTTTTTGTAGCCATAAGATGGAAATGTAGACTGTGAAGGTGTTGAAGACAGATCTGGAATTGGCCCAACTTTCTGTTTGTTTCTGGGTTGAAGTCCAGCCCTGGGTTACGTTGGTTAACAACCTGTGTCTGAGGCCCACTAAAAGGAATTTCAGGGATCATGTGGTTTATGGCCTGTCTGGAAGAAAGACAGTGGGAATTCCATTTCCCAGGGGGTTGGCAGTGGCATATATTAAAAAAAATTTTGTTAAAGACCAAGGAGGCTCGGCACCTGTAGCTCAGACAGCTAAGGTGCCAGCCACATACACCAGGGCTGGCAGGTTCAAATCCAGCCTGGACCTGCCAAACAATAATGACAACTACAACCAAAAAATAGCCGGGCATTGTGGCGGGCACCTGTAGTCCCAGCTACCAGCCCGGGCCTGCCAAACAACGACAACTAACTACAACCAAAAAATAGCTGGGCATTGTGGCGGGCGCCTGTAGTCCCAG